>JAHBCN010003885.1:0-69903 GCA_019359885.1 Listronotus oregonensis
TATTTTAAACCCAAAAGAAATTGATAAAAGGGCAAAGAATCGACGCGAAAAATTTTTTGGAGTCGGTAATTCGGTTTAGTTCACAAATGTCAAAAAGACGGGATACTTCCCAGAATTAAAAATGGTACACTCGCGTAAAAAACCAAGGGGTTTTTTTTTTAAATTTTGGCAAACCAAAAAAAAATCTAGGTTGGACTGCACAAAACACAAAATATCCCCAACTAGTAAAAAAGTCAAAACACTAATTTCGAAAAAATTTTAACCGGAACAAGATAAAAAAATTTACCTCGCTATTTAAAAAAAACTAAGTCGAAAATAATTTAATACAGTTGACAAATGACCAAAAAATTTTTAATATTTGTAGTATGTTCAATATGCCAATCATTTCCAAAAATACCTATACGAGTCGCTTCGCACGTGTATACCATTTATATTACGCGCTTATGGCAGTCAGTATTCTTGTTTTTTAGAGGTCTGTGGTTTAGTCTAAACACATAGTCTTAATTGAATTAGATAGGTTCTCCATGTATAAATTTGCTTTTTTGCTATTTTTTTTTTAATTTTACATTTTAAATACATCAGTAATTATAAACAAAAGCTATTTAGTAATTTAAAAGAAGTCTTAAAACATTTAAAATTTACATCAAGTAGGTGAATGATTACCCCTAAATCTATCTTCCCGTTAAAACTAACATTATGGGATCACTGATCATGTGATCTTTTGTATATCTTGGAACAATCCTCGAACACCAAAAGCCTTAGTACTATCGTATCGTGGCTATCTTAATTTAAGTAAGAAGTAATTTATTACAGGCTGTAGGCCCCCTTCCAAAAAAAAAAATTACCCTTTTTTTAAAATTCGGGAGCCGCCGGGAAAAGGAATGATACTGAATAATTCCTGGGGTACACCGTAAAAATACCTATAAAAGGCGACAAACCCCCCAAAAATTTTTCGGCAACAGCTTATTTGGATTCAATTAAGAATGCTTAAAGTTTGGAATTTACACGCCCCAAAAAGAAAAAATTGAAGCTTCCAAAGATTTTACCCTGTATCTCTATTTTTTGGGTGCTGAATCCGAATCCAGTTTGCCCCATCACGTCAGGTTAAAGGTTTCGGTCAAATCGCAACCAAATTCAATGGGGTCAAACTTACACAGATTCGGTTCGGCCCTTTTAAAAAATAAGTAGGTATACACTCTTCAAATTTGGTTGCGATTATTTCTGCAGATTTCGAAATGCCCTTTGGGACCCGGGGATAAAGTTCCGAAAGACTTGAACATATTATATTTAGGTTTTTGGCGTCGCTGAACCGGTGCCTCAAATAAAAGTAGTCGCGCCGCTTTCTAACTTTTACGTTTATATTTTTTAATATTTTTTTATTTAGGTTTTATTTCCTAAGATTGGAATATAAAATTTTTTTTAATTTTAAATTTTTTAAGATTATTTTTGTTTTTGAAGAACAAGTAAAAATTTTTTTAGCTTACTTTACATTAAAAATAGAAGCAAAAAAGTATACTAAAGCATAGTATATTTAATACTAAAACGAACCAAATATTTGAAAGGTATAAGAAAGAGAAACTAAACACTTTTTTTAAAAGAAAAAAATTCAACGATAAATTTTAGCAACTAAAACAGAAGAATTTGCTTCAAAGAATAATAGGAAATTTTACAAATTTAGTAGAAAGATATCGGTTATTCCCGAAAAATATATTAAAACAAAATATAAACGAGGGCATTTTGGCGCCCGCTTAACTGAGTTATAAAAACGGCCGCCAACAAACATCAAGTCGCAATTTTGGCCAGTCTACTCTGAATGAAAAAAACCTTAATTTACCAGAAAATATATATTTACCGATCCATGTAAGCCCTCCGATACTACATAATTTGCAGCTAACAATCCTGCAGCGCCTACAGTCTGACAAAGGCCAAAAACAGTTCCTAGAATTAAAACAAAAACTAAACTTTATTAAAATTTGGCACTCAGTAATAACAAAGAAAATTATTAGTAAGTGATGACAAAGATCACTCCCATTAAAATACTTTTTACCTGCGAAATTAGGTGCTATATCTGCGGCACTGGCAAATACTCCTGCAGGAGTTGCTGCAGTCATCGCAAGAGCTGCGACATATAATGCTGCTGGTGCTGCAGGATCGCATCCTGTATATCCAAGTATAAACAAATAATTTTCGGCTGTGGTAGTATACTATCCCAGACTCCCCTTAACATACCAATTTTCAAACTTTTGCAGCAAAAAAATTCCAATGTGTCTGGATTTATATCTTCCTTAAAAGGTAAAATTCATTAAAATTAAAGGGTTATTTTGCCAGAATATTTTTTTATTATTTTTCGAGTAGATAACATCAAAACTTTAAATATTTAAAATTTAAAACCCTTTTTAAACTTTTTTTACATAACAAAATGTTAAAGGGCCCCAGTTGTACAATAGCACCCTTAACCCGGTTTTTCCCCCTTAAAAGACATTACTGCCGAAATGAAAAGGAAAACAATAAGTTTTAAAGGGAGGGTTTTTTAACGATAGAGTTCAACTAAACCCAAATTTTAAAGTTGCGATTAAACCGGACTAAAAAAAACATCAAAATAAACTACGGTAAATTGCTCCTATATCCCCAGTCAAAAACTTAAAATAATTTGAGGCTTTTATTTTTAAAAATATTTTACTACATATAAACAGTCTTACAATTATTGTTTTCCCGATATGGATATTTGCCAATACTAGTTTAACATTGACAAAAGCGCACCTACTAGATAAATTTTTTAAAGAGTACCAAACATTGGTTGGGAGCATTGAAAGTGTATTCAAATATTCGTTGAATTTTGACGGGAATAAAATCTAATTATCTTTTTCATAAACAGACCCGAAAACTGTAATATTGGGGGCAGACCGGAATTTTGGGAAAATTTTAAATTTACCGCAATTTCCATTTTCTTTAAAAATAATATAATAGTCCCAACTAAAATTTTTGGTTTTAAGTCTTTATCTTTTAACTTTTTTTTTAATCCCTAGACATTAAAAACCTAGTGATTTATTACCTATCTAAGTTTTTTTGTTTATTTACTATATTTTGGTGATTGGGAGGATTTTTCCACAATTAATGGAAATTGAGTGTCATAATTTCAGTTCTTATTAAGCTGTTTACGATTAAACATTACTATTTGTGCTATAAGAATGATTTTTTGTACAAAATGCGCAAAAATTTGGGAGCCATGCGCCGATTCTGATAGTGGGATCTTGGGGTTCCCCTTTTAAAAAAAGCATTTTAAGTTCCGTCTAAAAAAAAATCAAAATTATACCAGTCTTTGCTATCAAGAGACGTTGCTTTTTCCACCTTTTTACAGTTAGGGATATAATAAAACCCCAAAATTTCAGGAAAAAAAGTGACTCCGGCCCTTGAAATTACCACCAAGACACTGACGCACAACTGTTTGAGAATTGGTTTGGACCGGGTTCTTAAAAATATTCCTAAAAATAGTGTTATTATGGATAATGCTATCACAGTCGTCAATAGTCAAATTGCCTAGTTCCCAAAAGTCTAAAGCAAAATTAAAAAATTTTTTTTGGATAATAATATATATTTTGAAGAGACTTACACAAAGCGAGACCTCTTAAAAAAAGTATTAAAAGCTTTTAAAATAAATAAAGAATATGTGTGTGATAAACTCGCAATGGAAAATGGACATACAGTGTTGCATCTACCTCCTGTACTATTGTGTTTTTAACCCGATTGAACATATATGGCATCAATTAAAATCGAATTTTGAAGAAATAATACTTCCCCAACATTAAATACATCTGTAGGGGAAATTTAAATAAAAATTTAGTAATTGATATTACTGCTGATAGTTGGAAAACCCATACACATGTTATAAAGGTGGAAAATTCTTACGTGTCTATGAATACTAAGGGTTAGCCATTAATAAAAGTTTAGACAATGATAGTGATAGTGAAACCGAATTTAATTTAGAGTAAAATTTAGCAAATTTTTATTTTAAAATTATGCTCCATTCTAATATTAGTTTTATTTATGTGTCTAGCTTAAATTTTATTAAACTCTTTTTTCGGTACTTATTAACCCTTTGCCAATAAAATATTATTCTTATTTAATTAGTAAGTTTCTTTTAAATTTAAAAGGCCCCCTTTTTTTTAAGGTCGGACCTTACACAATGGGGCTTAATGCTATGATTTATTTATGGTGGCAAAAGCCAACGGTATTTCTTTAATTTTACTTTACCGATATTGCCAAATGTAGCCTGTCCAAAAGAGAATTATGGCGGTAAACTTAATTTGCCGGCGTATTAAATCTTGCTTGCTTTAACATTTCGAAACTTAAACTATTTTGGTCATATTTTAACGTACACCAAAGTCGTTTACTTGTTACTTCCTGAAATAAGCCCCAGGATTTGAAAAATGTGCTACTTTTGATAAAAAATTATTTATTTATTTTAACAATAATTAATATACTTGTTTATACATATAACGTTTTAAATTTAATTTATTAAATATTAAATTTGTAGCCACTGCGTTACACAGTGGATCGTAAAAAGACTTTTCTAGAAATTACCACATTTAAATTATGCTTTTTAGAATTTTTTTTGAGACACAAAACTTTATCTTATGATCAAAGACAAATCTCTTTCTGGAACAATATTACCTATTTTTTAGTAGGTTTGACAAAACGCTAAAAAGATAATTAATATTTTAAATATATAAATAAAAAATAATATTGGACCTAATATTATAAACAGTTTTGTGGCGGATTCATGTTTCAATAAGTTCTCGTTGAGTTACTACTAAAAAGTTCCTAAATAATAGAACCACCTTTCTCTATATCCTGTTATAATAGGCCTCATTGTTCTAAAATATTGATTAAAGCTTTTTTCCCGTAAACACGTTTTATCTCAAGGAAAAAGTAACTTTGTATGGTAATATTTTTTAAAAAACATTTATACAGGGTGCCACAGATTCGAGTGCATGCATGGGGATCTCGGAAACCGTAAGAGATACGAAGTCGATTAAATTATGGCAAAGTTGTGTATTTGCGTAACTAACCATGTCCACTTTAGAAAGTTGCAAAATTCCAAATACTTCCGGAGATATCCGGGAAAAACCAAAATTTGCCGATTTCGTATTTATTTATTTTTTTTTGACGTTATTTAAAGAGATTTGGAAAAACAAAATACACTATCTCATGCCAATCTTTTATCTACAAACAGTGTTGAGATTGTACGACGTTTGTTTTTAAAATCAACAACTTTATTTTTTAAATACGGACCTGGGTTTTATATTTAATTTTTTTGAACCCCTTATTATTCCAATTACAAAAATGTATAACACTTAGTATTTATTAACAAATATGGAACGCCCCTATAAGAAATGATGTGCGTTCCTTGTCTAACTCATTGTCTCTTATGGAAAATATGTTTATTTAAAAGGAAAATATTAAGTGTTATACATTATTGTAATTGGGATTATAACTGCTTCAAAAAAATGCAATAAACAATTGAGTGTCGTATTTAAAAAAATAAAGTTGATGATGGTTTAACGAAAACGAAACGTCGTACGAAAAATCTCTCAACGTTGTTTTGTAGAGCTTAAAAAGTGGCCATAAGAAAGTGTGTTTTGTTTTTCCATATCTCTTTAAATAAGGTCAGAAAAAAATAAAAACGAAATCGGCAAATTTCAGTTTTTTTCCAGATATCTCCGGAAGTACTCGAAATTTTACAACTTTCTAAACGGCATGTTGTTAGGCACCTAAATACGCAACTTTGCAATAATTTAACCGACTTCGTATCTCTTACGGTTTCCGAGATCCCCATGCATGCATTTGAATCTGTGGCACCCTGTATAATATATATTTTTATTAGTTAATCTTCTTAAACACTAATCTAATTTAATTTTTTTAATACTAACAGCCCAATTTCACACGGCAGCACAGGTTCAGCTATAACACGGCTTGCATTTTACCTCTCTGGAATGACCGTGCTTGGCGTAAGATGTAGCACAAGTATGCTGTGGTTAACCCTAATTGTACATTTATCTATTTTGACCTTATTTCATAATAGCCGAGCTTCGGTGTCGGTGGTCGGTAGAATGACCTTTGAATAGAACACCGGCCTATATTCTAAGATATCTTTAATATGACCACTACGGATATACGTACATATTCAATAGAGAATCCATATACAAGCTTAAGGTACTTTGTTACTCCCAACATTAAAGTAGCATCGGCCCACTGACTGCCTACAACCGCAACCCCACATGCCCAGGCCGGCTTTGAGGCTAAAAGATTTCTCCAGGGTAGATTTCTATGTTCCTATAAATAAAACCAATCTGAAGGCTTATTAATTAAATGACGTTTTTTTATTTTTAAATCATAAGAAAAATAAACAATATTTACTTAATTATTAAACATAAATAAATGTCTTTCTTACATCTCTTTTAGGTCTGTTTGGATGCAAAGATTCTTCAACAAATCTCCACCATAAAAAGTACCATATACCAGATACTCCAGAAATAACGTAACTCAACCAATCTCGTCCAAATTTTCTTACTAGTAAAGTGCCCAGGATGCCTACTACAGAGTAGCCTAAATTTACAGCTAAAAAGTTAATGGTTTTCTTTTATTATGTCAATTTGCAAGTATGAAATGAAAATAGTTAATTCTTCATACCTTATTCATAAATTTTTATTATTAAAACTGTATACTAAGTGACAAAGAAATCCGAGCATCCAGTAAAAATATGTATATGTTCAGGAAGTAACTGTAAGCTAGTAGCAATTTTTTTTCTGGTATAGAAAATATACTGGAGAGGCCATCAACTTAGATGTGTTACATTTATTTATGGAACTAGCCAATGTTTAAAACAACTGTTGTAAAGGACATTGCACACTTTAAATGGGTTTTTGGCGACCGGTGAAAATTAACCAAATTTTTGCCATTGCACCAAAACTCTAAACCTACAATTTAAAAATAATGGTTTGCAAAGTATTAACTGTATTTAAATAGTAAATAATACTAAAACTTTTTATATTTACTGTATATATTAACTTATTTTACTTATAAAGTGCTCTTGGGTAAAATAAAAATACAGGGTAAAATAGAAAACTAATTGTTTAACGCCATATGAAAAATATTTATAGGTATCCTAAATAAGTAACCTGTAATATTACTGTTAGGAAATAACAAATTAAGCCAAAATAACTGTATACATGTAGGGATTTTAAATAATCTTTTTACCGCTGATTATACAGGGTACCTCAAAAACAATACAGAAAAATTAAATTAAACCTATTTGAAAAGTACTTTTAGCTTGCTAAATAAAAATATTTTAAGCAATTTGATTATTTTAATAAATCGCTGACAAAAATAAGAGTTTAAAATAAAACAGGGAAAGTTTTTTTTTTATCGTGGGACAGTCCACGAAGGCTGATGCCTAAGTACTAACGTACCGTGGGTGTTTTCAGTGTGGTGAGAGGAAGTTTGTTCACACGGGACTTAAATTTTTGAAGATTGGTAGGAGAAGAAAAACTTCTGCGGGCAGCAGGTTCCATAGTCTTGACACTCTAGGGATGAAGGAACGAAGAAAGCTGAAAGTTCGGGGCCTCTCTAACTGAACTGTAAAAGGAAGCATAAAAGTTGCACTACGTGTTGTTCTGTTGGGAGCTGCCAGAGAAGGAATTATATTGGCCAACTCCTCTGAGCAAAAGCCGTGAAAATACCTATAGAAGAGCGGCAGATCCCCTACAGCTCGACGGTGGGCAAGAAGAGGAAGCCTTTCTGTGAGCTTTGGATCATTAATAAGACGAACGGCTCTTCTTTGAATGGAGTCCAGAATGCTAAGTGTTGAAGGAAACGCCATTCCCCAGACATGAGAACATTATTCTAAAGAGGGTCTGATTTGGGATACATACAGAGTGTACAAATTGGAAGAAGAGAAATATTTTCTGGCTCGGAAGAGAAATCCAATCTTTTTGAAGCTGCCGAAGCTATGGATAAAATGTGTTTGTGCCAGTTGAGGTTATTCTCAAAAGTAACGCCGACAAGATTAAACGACTCTTTGTTCGTAGAACTTGGCCGCTCATAGGTAAGGGATGAGCATTTGCAGACTTTTTCGCGACAGGGAACATGACTGTGTTTTCGAGGCATTAAACTGAACAAGATTTTTGGCGCCCCAATCCAAGGTAGGTTTAAGGTCTTGTGAAAGAGATATCTGCATTGACCTGCGCTTGTTTTCGAAATCAGGATTACACGGTGGCTTAAGAAATTGAATACTAGAGTGGAGGGTACTATTGTCAGCAAAACTATGAATGGGATTGATTGTGGAAGAGAGAAGATCGTTAATGTGTAGAAGAAACAGCGTGGGTGCCAGCACTGAGCCCTGGGGCACCCCAGCATTAATTTGGTAGAAGCTGGAGGAATGACCATCTACATTAACTGATATACGTCGATTAGAAAGGAAACTGGAAAGCCAAGAGCAAAGCTTAGGTGGAAGACCGTAAGAAGGAAGTTTGTTAAGAAGCCCATCATGCCAGACCTGATCGAAAGCTTTGGATATATCAAGAGTAACGATCTGGGATTCACCAAGAAACTCAAGGGACTTGTTCCAGTTGTGTGAGACAAAGGAAAGAAGATCAGCTGTGGATCTACTGTGACGGAATCCATATTGTCTATCATGTAAAATCTTATGTTTTTCCAGATACTTTAAGATTTGGGAATTAATGAATTTTTCCATTACTTTGCAAACAACTGAAAGAAGAGATATAGGTCTATAGTTGGAAGGGTGACTTCTGGATCCCTTTTTGGGGACAGGGCACAGGTGCAGCTTTCCAACTCTCCGGGAAATGCCCGTGTCGTAAGAGATTCGAAAGAGGCGAGTTAAGATGGGTGAAGCTCGGTAGTACATTTTTTTAAGACGATTGCTGGTATGCCACCCAGCCCAGACGATTTTTAGTATTAAGAGAAGAAAGAATACGCTTGATCTGTTTAACTTTAAACATTATATCAGACTTTTTTGAGAAACAGGGACAACTGTTGAAAGGGGAAGATTAGTAGGAGGATCAGAAGGCAGCAACTTGTTTGGCAAATAGTTCGCTTTTCCTTTGAGGTAGAGACAATCCATCTTTTGAATAAAATTTCGTATAGCTTTAATAGTTTTTGAGATATTAAAATTTAAAACAAAATTAATAATATTTAAGGAACCAGATAAGATAAAAAAATATACCCAAAATAAAGCTCCCAAAATAGTTCATATAAAAAGTTACATAAACATTTTTGATAAAATAAATAATAAAGGAGATATAAACAAAAATTTGATTTTAATCAAAAATTTTATTTCAAAATGATAAAAAAATATATATTCTTTTAATAATCTGATTTTTGTATTTTTATATATATTTATTTTACTTATTTTAATCCCATATTACCTAAAATCAAAAATGCAATGTAATAAAAATATTTTTTAGAATATGGAATATTATTTTTTGGCTTACCCTGTATTTTTATTTTACCTTATAACACTTTGTAAGTTAAACAAGTTAATGTACAAAAAAAATGTCAAATTTTTTGTATTACATTTTAAATACAGGTAATACTTAGGAAAATATTATTTTTTAAACTAGCAAGACACCAATTATACCTAGCTTTAGCGGCTCACCCTGTAGGTTTAGAGGTTTGGTGCAATAATTAAAATTGCTTCTTTTGAGATCCTTAAAATCATAAAACTTTGGTTAATTTTCACCGGTCGCCAAAAATCCATTTAAAGTGTGCATGGTCCTTTGTAGCTCATACATCCATAATGTTTCGTGCATGTTTAATTGGAGTTAAATCAAGAAAATTTGAAGAATCTTGATAAGGGTAATTTAAGCCACCTCATACTAGTTTATTGTTAATTTGGCTACATGTAGTCAAGCAATATAATGCTGAAAACTGCATCTAAGAGGGTATAGTATGAAATTATTCGTGGACATGACGATGTGTGGTCATGTTACCTCCAATAAAAACCAGAAAGCACCTAGACTAGACTAAAAGTCACGCTACCTATCATGTAATCCTAAGTAGATATATGGCTAAGATCCATTTACTATCTTCCATTATAATTTCTAAATTTTTACGTAAAGCCAAAAGAGCTTTAAACTCCTGATTCCACGATATAAAATTCGCATTTTAATTAATTTTGTTATGTTAAGTACTATTGCCTACTAAGTACTAATTCTAAGCCATACTGATATAAGGCGCCAATCTTAGCGTTTACTGGTTCCATAAACTCGTTCTTTGCCCGTGGCTTTTCGCCTGATAACATTTTGCACAGTATCCTGACAATACATTACACAATTAAGAACATTTTAAAGGAACTGGCACAAACACATTACATCTTCGGCAGCTTTAAAAAAGCTAGGTTTTTTTTTCGAGCCAGAAAGTATTTCTCTCCTTCTAATCTGTTAACTCTCTATGTATCCTAGATCAGACGCTCTTTAGAATATTGTTCTTATGTCTGGGGAATGGCTTCTGCTACCACACTTACCATTCTTGACTCCATTAAAAGAAGAGTAGTTCGTCTTACTAATGATCCCACACTTATAGAAAAGCTTTCATTTCTTACCCACCGACGAGCTGTAGGGGATCTGTCCCTTTTTTATAGGTATTTTCACAGCTTCTGCTCCGAAAAGTTGGCAAGTAGATTTCCTTTTTTAGCAGCTTCCAACAGAGCAACACATAGTGCCACTTTATGCATCCTTTTACAGTCCAATTTAAGAGGCGTCGAGCTTCCCACTTTGTTCGTTCCTTCATCCCTAGAGTGTCCAGACTATGGAACTTGCTACCTGCAGAAGTTTTCCCTTTTTCTCCAAATCTCCATATATTTAGGTCTCGTATAAATAAACTCCCTCTTACCACACTTGAGACACCCACGATACTTAGGCCTCAGTCTTTGTGGACTTTCTCAAGATAAAAACAACACACTTAATTTTCTTTGAGGTGTGTTAATGGAGGTTCGTTGCTTGATTCGTGACCTTTCGCGTTTTTTTTTTTTGTAGTTGCTGATTGGCTTATTCATATCACCAGACCATTAGAGACTACTAGAGAATCTTAGAAAGAATACAGGCTTATCAGCTATCCAATTGGTTCATAATTTCTATAGTTTTCTTCCTGATTTACAACAAGATTTTATTTAAATAAAGTTAGTATTATTACCAGGTTGTTCGGATTTCTGTCTTAGTATATATTTATTCAAACCTAATTCTAATTAATTTGATATACCGGAATATAAAGAAATAAATCCACTAAGATGCTTTGGTTTTATCCAAGTTACTGCAAGCATGTGAGCGGCAGGCCATGTTGCACCCTAAAAGTAAACGACGTAATATTTACTTCATATTCAAAAAAAGTATTATTATAACAAATGGAAACTAAAGATAAAGATTTTTGCTAGGTGTTATTACGTAAAATTAACCAAAAAATATTGTCGATCAAAATTGTAAACGAGGTGTTTGCATATGAGAATGTAGCAATACTACCCCTATTGCGTTTCTATTGCATGAAAAGAGTTTAATAAAACGTTGCTTTTAATCCAAATACTTTTATTGAACTTTTAAAATATGTATTTAATACAAAATATCGACAAGAAAATAAAGGCACAATGTTTTCTCTTGAGCCTGACAATTGCCACCATTTTTTCTCTCTGATTTTTTCATCTTGGGTACCGTTAATATTTTAAGTAGTAAGCGGTAGTTTTTAAACCAAAAACAAAATTTGGAGGTTTTAAGGAGAGAGATAGACCTCTGCAGACAGCAAGTTTTATAGTCTAGTTACTCAGAGGATAAAGGAGAGAAATTTTCAGAATAGGTGCCAGTAAAATACCTATACAAGAGCCACCCTACAGCTATTTGATCCGGAAGAGAAAGTTTTTTTGAACGAGTGTGGATATTATGGCAAACCACTTTTGCTTAAATGGAACAAGTTGTTGAAGACGCCATTTCACAGACATGGGAACATTATTCCAAGTAGGATCTAACTTGGAATACATACAGATGTTATCATATGCTAAGGAAATACAGTAAAACTTGTCTATAACGGCCACCATAAAATTAAGAATAATCGGACTTTATAGAAGGGTGGCCAGTATTGCCAGGTAACAATTGTTTAATTATTCGAAGCTACAAAATTTTCCACCTATATATTGCTTGCTACCTCAAGTGCTTTTTGTTTAATTAGCGGTCCAGATTTTGGAACATTTTTACCTCTTGTTTTGCAGACTCAATTGTAGAATACTTGATTTACTGCCAATTATCCCAGACTTCGGAAATTTTCTCTTTTGTTCTAAATCAATACCTTCTTCAAACATTCGTTTTAGTTCATCTTTATTTCTGATGATATCATTTATTTGGGATGTTTTAACCGCAAACTTTTCAATCAGTTTTTGCGAACCCAAAGCGTACTTTTCATTTAATGCTATTTGAACTGGGCCAGAAATATTATTGTTGAGTATTTTCACCTTTAAAATTTGTAGAATACAATTATCTATATATATATATAATTTGCTAATGTGGATATATTTATATGTAGGTAGGTATAGGTGCCCGGGAAATACCGTTCGAATACCTGGGTGGTCAAATATAAATTATGAAGAAATATATCAACATAGGGCCGCAAATGCGTCATAAGGTCGCTATGGCGATTCAAAGATGCACCGGGATATAGGTTTTATTTATTATATTTCTGGAACCGTTTCAGATAGTCATCTGAGTTTTGGCATATAAATTGCTTTTAATAGTAGGCACTTTTAAGTGTTTTTACTAAATTATTATTTTAATCAGGGGCGTGCCGACAGGGAAGGCCTTGATTTAATTTATTCACATTTTTATTAAACGTCATATTTTTGCAGTTTTCTTTAGACATTCTGATTCCGCGATAAAAATAACATAAAAAAGGTATTCTTGTTGAAAACTTGTCAAGCTAGTCGTTTTCGAGAAAACACTGAAACAAGAAAATATGCATGCATGGTCGCCCAAACAAAAGAGTAGTCCGGCCTTTTTTGAAAGGCGAAAACAATTTTTTTTTTAATTACACTGTTATTAAGACAATTATAATCAAATAAACTTTATTTTTAAACCTTATGTTAAATTCGTTTATCGCAAAAATATGGCGTTTAATAAAAATGTGAACGAATTAAATCGAGGCCTCCCCTCTCGGTACGCCCCTGATTAAAATAATAATTTAGTAAAAACACTAAAAAAGTCCCTATTATTTAAAGCAATTTATATGCCAAAACTCAGATGACCATTTAAAACGGTTCCAGAGATATAAAATAGAACCTCTATATCCCGGTGCCATCTTTGAATCGCCATAGCAACCTTATGACGCACTTAACCTATGTTGATATAAACTTTCATAATAAATAGAATTATCCCCATACCCCAACGGGGATTCGACACCCAGATATTTAAATTGTCTGGTGGGGATAGCACTATGAATCCTTTTTTCGAGTTTTCCCATTGTCACAAAGGTATTAGTTGTCGTTTTGGGGGTGGTTTGTTAGGTTCAGGGGTTTGAGTGGTTCGAGTGGTGAGTGGGTTTGTTCCCAGGGGTTTGAGTGTGGAAAAATAAATGGAACAGCTCTAACTGAACCGCTCTAACTGAACCACTCAAACCACTCGAACCACTCAAACCCGAACCACTCAAACCACTCGAACCTGAACCTAACGCAACCACGCCCACGACAACATAACTACGCCCACACCTTTTTCTTGACCAATAAGGGAAAACTCGCCAAACTGACCCAAAGGACCAACTCGCCAAAGTGACCCATCCTCTACTTGTCTGTCCACGTGATTCTGAAGTTATAGCTTGAGCTAAAATCATGAAATTTGTCACAGTGGTAGTCTTTAGCAGTGGCTAGAACCTAACGAAGTCCGTTTTTTGAATTTCGCCCAGGACAAAAATAGGAGCAAAAAAGTGTTTTTTTACCGTTAGCCGTACGGAAGGCGTCTTACGGAGACAGAGGCTACTTAATATTGTCTCTCGCCTGGCGGAGACAGGCTTTTCATCTAGTAAAATAATAAAATATAAATTAGTCAAGAGAAATTCCGGCCTATATAAAAAGGTTGGTTTACCTGAAATAGGTTATAAAAATTGAGATTTGTCTGACAGTGGCTGTTTTATAAGAGTGTCCATTATCTAAGGGTATTTATATGTGGAATTTTCTGTAAATTACATTTTTGTTAGCTTAAAAGTAAACGATAACACAGGTGGCCGATATAAAAGGGTGTCCGTTAACACAAGTTTACTGTATCATATTTTATAAGTATTTTTTTACTTTTTTATTTTGGTTTATACAATTATTTGGTGCATCTATTTTTAAAAAGTCAATGAGTGTAGAAATTAAAAAAAAGTATGCTACACATGATTCCAACCATCATACCAAGAGAGGTTTCGCAAAGAAATATTCTAAAAATAATTGAAATTCGGAAATAATTTTTGTGATTTTTACTGACAACTATTTAAAATGCATTTATTTATTAATTTGTGTAGACCCACCATAAACAATCCTTGAACAAAACGTAAACATACATGGCCAGCAGTCAACCAGCTAGCAGGAACTAATACTGCCACTACTCCCGTCCCCAGTACTCCTACCCCATACAGCCTTTCTGCGCCTACCCTAGCTGCTATTCTACTGGCTGCTAGTGGCGATACCAATGTACCCCACATGAATGCTTGACGCAAAACAGCTTCTGTTTCGTCTGTTCTGGTCATTGGTATCTAAAATAATAAAAATAATAATATCTTTGTCGAACGAACAAACAATTAGATTAGGATTTTATAGTGGACTTAAATACAATAAAGAACCACGAGGTTTAAATAAATATAAACCGAATTTTTGCAATAAGTATAGGGGTTTTTACGTCGTTATGTATTCATTATTGTATTTACCCTCTAAGTCTAGGCAATTTTGCCATCGTTCTGGGAATGTCATAAGGCAACTTGTAAAAAAGGTTTTTGGTTGAGACAAAATCACTTATGCACAAATGTGGCAATATCATCATCGTCTTAAAAGTTTGAGCCGCCTAATACCTACATCAATAATTAAACCACTGTGTTTTAATTAGGTGAATTCTCCGTATTCTGCTTAAATTTTTTGCAAAAATATTACATGGTTTAAGAGTTTCATTTACAAGAAATACAAGTGTTGCGTTGCGCGACCAAAACATTAATTTCCTGCCCTTTTATTTTTATAATAAACAGGGGGTAATGGCAGGATTATTTAGACGAAATTGCTGGTAGTATATAAACTGCTGTTGTATTAGGAGAAACCTTCTACCTTTGTCTTTATTTGTAGTCTAGTCGAGAAGTGTGGTTCCCGCAAAAAATATTTAAAAGGCTTCGAAAAATATGATCCAAAGCTCATTTCACGCGAAATGCAAATCTAAAAAAGGCGTTTTGAGGATTTTTTCTGCCAATAAAAATTGAAATTATTATTAGCAAAAAACTAAATTAAAAAAAGGCCATTTCGATTTTTGATTGGATCCTTGAAGAGGAGGACATTTCCAATAAAAGTTCCAATCTCCATTATTTATAATTTTAATTGAACGCTGAAAATGGGCCTGCGCGCGACATTATTGGTTGCGCGCTCGGCGTCAAAACCTACGTCACACCACGTCACAAAAAAAAACTTAAACTTAATTTTTAAGCAAGTTAGACAATTTTTAATTACCAACATTGTTTCCAACTTTCGCCTTCATTGTACATTTAAAAAAGAAATTAAATAATTTCGTAAAAATTTTTTTTTACATCGTGGAGCCCTTCTTATGGAGCCCCAAAATTGGTGGCGAATGTATGGGATTTGAAAACCACGATAGATAGAAAATGGGTTTAAAATGAAAAGTTTTGGAAAATTTGAAAGCAATTCCGTTTACTGCATGGTTTTTATAAATTTCCAGGTTTTGAGAAATTAAAAAAAATACTGAGAAAATTGGCCATTAAAAGGGAAAAATTTTTCAAATTTTTTCTTTTAAAGCAACTCTTTTTGTAGTACTGTATATGACTAAGTAGTCCATTTTTATTTTCTACTTTTCCCGGATTTTTAGAATCATCATCAATTTTTATTTTTTCAATGGACATATTGATTTTTACGCTGCCAAATAGTGCTTTTTATTCTGATTTCAACAACGTATAACATGTATAATTTAAGAGTTTATAACCTCATTTGTTTCCAAAAACAAATATTTTCTCAGGGGTGGCCTTGATTCCGGCGAATGTCATCTAGCGTCATGCGTCATTATCAGGTTAGCTCGGGTACGTTATAAAAATTTTTGCAACTGGTTAATTTTTTTTTAGAAAAACTTGATATTATAACGATATTTTTTGCCCTTTGAAATGTCAATATAGCTGCGCAAAAAAATATTTTGACAATTTTCCCAAAGGACCCGCATTCTAAACTAACATACTTTCGAAAACTGGTTACAAATTTGCTTCAACCCCAAGTTTTAAAAAACCACGACCTAATAGTACGTTGAAGAAAATCGACAATGAGATGCTGCAGTTATCCCAAAATTTTAGCGAAAAAACCAACATCTTCAATAGGACCTAAGTAAACCTTCATAGTTTAGCCACTTTCATTGTTTTTGTTTTCACTTGTTTCAATTAACTTGTTAATTGTAGTTTTGTTGTAACACGGTATTAACGGTATACCTTTGTTCGCGAAACCCATTTCTGTAAAATATCTGTTCAGCTTATCTATTCTGACACTACTAATATTTTTTTGTTAACAAAAATGACGTTCGCCGGAATCAAGGCCAACTGAGAAAATATTTGTTTTTTAAAATAAATTAGGTTATAAACTTTTTAAATTATAACATGTTATACATTGTTGAAATCAGAATAAAAAGCATTATTTGGCAGCGTAAACCAATATGGCGTCCGTATGAAAAAATAAAGTTGATGATGATTCTAAAAACCGAAACGTAGAAAATAAAAATGGACTACTCGGTCATATTCTACAAAAAGAGTTGCTTTAAAGAAGTTTTTGACCATTTAAAAATTTTCACTTGTAAAAAAAAAAAAGCCGATTTTCGAAAAAGCATGTTTCAGGTTTTTTCAAAGTTCTCAAAAATTTATTAGATAAAACCATGTAGTAAACGGAATTAACTTCAACATTATTGTCCAAAACTTTCACCATTTAGCCTATTTTCTATCTATCGTGGTTTTCAAGATTCCCACATTCCCCAACAATTTGGGACACACTGTATACCCTTCCAACAAGATCACGTCATAAAAGTTTAAAAATTTTTAATGCCTTGTTTACAATAATTTTATAACTTTAACAATATAACTCTGATTTTTCATTTTTTGTCAAAGTTGAAAAATTATTATAAGCAAAGGATTAAATTTTTTAAAGATTTTATGGCGTGATCTTGTTTGGTATGTATATTAAAAGAGCTTCACGAAGCAAAAAATTATACCACAATTATTTAAGCATTTTTTCATGTACAGTAAGGACGAAAGTTCGAAACAAATTTGCTAATCGACAATTGTCTAACTTCTTGAAAAACTAACCTTAAGTTAAATTTTTAACGGAATTAATTTTTTAAGTCTTCTGAATACAACATAATTTTTTAAAAGTTTTAAATTGATATTTAATACCCTAAAAAAAATATTTAGTGTGACGTACTCGGTTTTGACGCCGAGAGCGCCACCCAAAATGTCGCGCGAAAGCCCATTTTCAGCGTTAAATTTAAACTACAAATAATGGAGATAGAACTCCGGGAGTTCGGACTTTTTTATCGGAAATTTCCTTTTCTTCAAGGATCTTTTTTGCAAGTTCCGCTATCTGTTATGCTTTGTGAGTTATCATCAAAAATCAATATGGCTTATTTTATTTTTTTGTTAATAACAGTTGCACTTTATTGGCAAAAATATCCTCAAACGCCGAAGGCCTCTAACTATTTTTCTGCAGGAAACTTTGGTTTAAAATTAGTTGGTCAATTGTGCCAAATTTTATATGTAATATAAGATTTTAATTTTTAGGAAGACAATACAATATATTTGTTTATGTGATAAGACCATTTATAAGAACAACTATTCTGTATCTCTTTTTGGATTTATAGTCTCCTTTCTTTGTATGTTGTCATTGCTCTCTTATTATGGTTAATTTTTGTCTTCGTTTGCTTCTTAACGGTGAGAAATAAAAAAAAATGCTCAAGGTAAAGTTCAAAATAAGGATAGGATATATTTGATTTATATGCTTCTCCTTTGGCTTAAATTATAGTAATAAGAAAACTAAGTTATAAAAGATTGTTTTTATTTTTAAAACGCAGAAACTAAAGCCGCTTATAGCTATTTATGTATCAAGGGCGTACTGGGACTATAATGCCCTGAAGGTCGAAATAGCCCGGAGGGCCCTGGACCGAGGGCTAGATTTTTGACCTGATGGGCATTATAGTCCAGTAAAGCCCGTGGTGCGCTTAATGCTTTATGTTTTACCCCAAAAGAGTTTTTCAATTGCTTCACTCACATTATTTATTCAACATAAAAATAAGTTGCACCTGTACCTGTGTATAATGGGTAGATAATGACTGTGTTAAGTTTGACTTTGATGTTTCTGTGAGTTAGTCAGTTGGCATTTTATTTAACGATTTGCTCAAAATGGAAGAAATTCCACAAAATATAAGAGAAAAGGCGACCTGAAAATCTTTGCCAGTTAAATCAAGGCAACAGTATGATCGGGAGTATATAATAACCGAAAACGTTTTAATGGCATATTTTCAGGAACTGGTAAGTTATTGATTTTATTTTTAATACATATGTTTAACAAACTTGTTATTTTTAGTCGGAAAAATACAGTCCGAACTCTCTGACCAAGTATTCCACCCTAAGGTACGTTGATAGTCAATGAAAATATAGACATTTCGCAATACCATCGTCTCATATCTTTTTTAAAAAAAAGTTAAGTCGAAAGGATACGTCCCGAAGAAGTCTAAAGTTTTGGAAGGAGAACAAATATTAAAATTTATTAAGTAAGGCCCCTGATGATATCTACTTGGTACACAAAGTCATAGTTTGGTAATGGGTGTTTTTGGAGGTTTAAGACGAGATGAGTTGGTCAAAATGACCATTGATGACATTGAAGATAGAGGGAACAGTTTTGGTTATAAAGGTACCAGAAACTAAAACTCAACTTCAAAAAGTTTCACTATCATTGAAGAATATTTAGGCGCTTTTAAATTTAATAAAAAGTACACAACATTAAGACCAGCTGCTGGAATAAAGGAGCGAAGATTCTTTCACTTCATAGAAAGGGTCGATGTACAGTACAACCCATTGGAAAAATAATTATGGTGGAAGCGATCGCAAAATTTTTAAACTGATACGCAGAAGCTTACACTGGCCACTGTTTGCGTCGCACATCGTCAACTTTACTTGTTGAGGCAGGTGCTTCGTTTGAAACGCTAAAACAACATGGGAAATGGAAAAGCTCTTCAGTAGCTGAAGGATATATAGAAGAAAGTATTTCATCCAAAACAAAGTAGCCAAAGTGATTGCCAATTCAGTTAATTCCGAGGTTAATTCCGTATCGACTATTGAAAATTCTTTAATGGATCGAGTTCTTCATACAAAATAGCGTTATCGCTACCACCGCTGCTACCATCACAAAAAACACCGACCATTCTATAGTGGGATCAGCTACATTTCCGGGACATTTCAAAATTGTAATTTTATTTTGAAATAAAGTTTAATTTTTAGTATTGTTTAAAGAAAAATATTTTTGTATAAACTTGATCTTTATTGTGAGAGAAATAAAATTGATAAGCAATAAAATTTTATATTATGCATTAGGTATTATGGCGGGCATTATCATAATGCCCGCTTATAATGCCCTTAGGTGTGATAGCAGGTATTATTGTTATCATAACATATTCCGTTTCTAAGGTATACTCAATAATAGATAGGTAAAACATAAATAAATTATTGCCCTGAAACGTTCTACATTTTAAAATTTTGATTTGCAAAAATCACAATGAAGTGGTTGTTTTTCGATCATAAAACAATTTTTATTATAAATTCAATAAATAGTAGAATGGAATAAAAAACTCTCTCATATATCAATTGTTTCATTTTTTATTACCAAGAAACAACGGAGCCCCACTTTTTATTAGTACTTTTCTTCTTTTTACAATCAAAACAAATTTTTATAAATAGTTAAGGCTCGTGTCCACTTACAAGTAACTTGCGATAGTTTTTTTCAGCAAGTACTTGCTGGTGTGTCTATAGCATTGAATTATCATTGTTTCCAAGTTTATTCTAGCAAGTAACTTTAGCAAGCTCATTTTGCATAGTTCTTTTAAGTAAAACGTACACACAATGTCATCCCGGCAATTTGCTGCTGCTGCAGTTGTGGACATATTACATTAAAAACAAATAAAAAAAAAGGAAAATACAAAAGCGTAGAAAAATTTGCAAGAAACTGATTCAGCGTAGATCTACTTTAGGCATTCATGAGAAGCTACTGCCGAGTTGAGAAATGAAGATCCACTGCAGTTAAAAAAATTTCTACGAATGTCTGCAGAAGACTTTGATTATTTGCTTAATTTGATAAAGGTCAAATATGTAAGATACCAAAATGCGACAGGCTTATTAGATGAAGAACGTTTGTCCTTAACACTTCTGCTTTTTAGCAACAGGTAAACCTTTTTAGAATTAAACCAAAAACATAAAAATAATTAACCCTTTCAAAAAAATATATTTATTTTCAAACGAAAGTGTAATAATAATAAAAAAAGAATGAAAAATACAATAACTGAAATGTTGCAGGTGATTCCTACCATTCCCTCATGTATCTATCGAACCTGTATGTACGATCGCAAGGATTTTTCCCCGAATGTTGTGCTGCAATTGTGGAAGCTCTCAAATGAATATTTAAAGGTACGCGAAATGTCTACAACTTTGTTATTATTGCTTTACCTAGTATAGTAAATTGATTATTACATGATGACTGCTCAGTGGCTTGTGACGCATTTGAGCTATCTCCTTCATAGGACAGGAGAAAAGAGGAACAGGGGCCGGTGTTGAAATTCTAGATTCTTCATCAGCCGTTCTGCAATTTCCAAAATAGCTCCTTGTATCATTCTTTCAATCTATTTTGAGCTGCTCAGAATGTAAGGATCGAAGCTCTGATGCAACATAATCCCAAAGATCTGAAAATTATCTAAGGCCCGGGTCCATCACTTTTATAGTTTTAGCCAAAAAATGCACCCCCCTTCAGTTGGTTTACAATTTTTTGTCCTTTTTTGAAAGAATCAGTTTGGCTTTTCCTTTTTTGTCTCTCCTCATTTATTGTTAAATTTGGCCTATCTATTTCTAAAACCTCTTCTTGAGTCTGAAAAAAATATTTTATTTAAATTTTTAGATTCCTACTACTCAAGCAGAATGGATTAAAATTGTGAAGATTTTGAAAATACTTGAATTTTCCAAACTGTATAGGACCCCTCGACGGAAAACATATTTTATGCAAGTCACGCGGGAGAGCTATTATTTCAACTATAAGGGGACACAGCATAGTTTTAATGGCTTTGGCTGATGCAAAATTACAGAATAACTTATGTGGATGTTGGGGCTGCAATGGCAGAGATTCGATGGTGGTGTTTATAACATGTGTTCTCTATCGACAGCTTTGGAAAATAATACTGTAAAATTGCCTGCTCCACGGCAGCTACCAGGAAGAGCAACCCCATCACCGTATGTTATCGTAGCAGATGACGCATTTGAATGAAATCATACTTGCTTAAACCATATCCATTCAAAATCAGCCTGGGCCAATCGCGTTTTTAATTACCGGCTTCACGGAAGAAGGGTAATTAAAAAAGTATTTGAATTATAGCAAATCGTTTTCGTTTAAGAAAACCCATTCAACTCTGTCCCAAAAGTTACCAAAATAGTTTTGGCTATATGTGCCCTTCATAATTTTTTATCCGAAATGCGTCAAAAGCAATATATGCACGGAAAATGTTCGATATAGAAAATGTTGGAAATATTTAAATGTTAAAATGGCGCAATGAAGATCATCCCAACAAAATTTGTTGCCACTTAATAACAGAAACTCTCACAATGTTCAAGATGCGAAAACAATTGAGAGGAATTTTAAAAAATATTTTTTTGTCCCCTGAAGGCAAGTACCATGGCAATACAAATATATATAAAATAAAAAGTTTATTTAAAATAAATAAAGTAAAAAATTAAAAATAAAAGTTTCCTAAGAAATTTTTATTATTAAAAATTAAACCTAAACTTACAAATTATCCTCCGTGAACTTTTAAACGTTTGCAGCTAACATAAATTTTAAAGAATAAAAAATTCTATGTGCTCTTATATTCATTTGTTCCTTGTCCACCTTTTTTTTTTTTTTAATTTTTCTCCACTCTTGATTCATTTGCGTTCTTAAGTTGTGTAACTTGCTTGAATTTCATTTTCAGATGTCTCGAATAATCTGCTAATTTTTCTAATGCAGTTTGCTTTTTTACCCTATTTTAAAACTTTACAATGCACGTTCCATAATTCAGGGTACAGTTCCAAATTTTCAATTAACATATTAGTTTTTCCCCATTCCAAACACGTTTCTCCATTTTTCTAAATCTTTATATTTTCACTTTGTAAAATAAAAACTTTATGTCCTTTCACTTGCTGCAAATATTTCGGAACGGTCCCGATATCAAACCTTGAAACTAATTTCCTTAGATCAGCCGTGTACACTACAACCCTTAACAAGTCGGCAGATTTGCAGCGCGAGTAAACTTTCAGCAATATCTTTTAGCGCTACTGTTTAAGCAGCAAGTAATTGTGAGAGTGATCTAAGCAATTTACTTGCGGGATTAACAGGCTTTAGTGTTCACACTATAAAGTTGGAAAAAAAAGGGGAGAGAAGGTGGTTTAGATGAAATAATCGACTATATTTTTATTTTAAAGTTGTTGGGGTAAAGGGAAATTAAAAATTATCTTGTTGCCAATAAGTTTACACATTTTAAAAAAATATCTTGTGATAAAAGAAAAAACTACCCTTGTTTTATATCTTCAACATTTATTAAAAAAGTAAAAGAAGCCTAAATGTTTATTATTTTTATGTATCTATAAAATTTTTACTTAAAAGTTTTTTTTTTTTTGTATTAGCAAGAAAAGTTCACCACACAATTTTTCCAAATTCATGCTGTGGCAAAATTTTGGCCAAACATGCGTAATGCTAAGATAACTGTTAGAGCCTACCGTATGATGAGTGACCCTATTAGTATTAAAATCCAACTATTTTGTATGTTAGCCCCAAAAACCGAAAATCTAGTTTTAAAAATTTTTTTGGAGGCCATGACATGGATTATGATGGAAATTTTTAAAAAAGAAAGCTCAAAATTTCGTGTCATGGCACTGAGCAAACCAACCATAACTTATCAGAACTAACTGGAATTCCCAAACGCATCATGAGCTATTTTTCCTCAATCAGCGTTTCGCATTTTTAACATATATTTAAAAGCACTGGTTCAAAAAAAAAATTGGGGTACAAAAAATTTGCATATTTTGTGTAAAAAGATAATATCCACACCATGATTCCTAAAGTTAAATATTTAAAACTAACACTGAAAGTATTGTAAACAAATTAAAATTATACGTTGAAATAATCCGTATAGGAACATATTAACTTTATAACCTTTAAACGTAAAACCAAAAAATCCTTCTTACGTCTTAGAAAAAAACAGTAATAAATATACTACATAAATTTTTTTTAAAGTTGTTTTTATAATATTAACTGTAGGTGGGTGAACTATATGCATGCATTCCCAAAAAACAACCCAACTGGGCGTATTGTTATCATATCTATCATCTTAAAAAATTACTGCAATTAGGTCTCCATGCATGGTATACCAAATTCTGACTTTTTGTTTTATATCTTTGCAGAATATATTATTTGGAGGAGATGAAAAATTCTCTGTTAACTATAATATTAGAAACAATTTTTAAAAAATAATCTATTCTGTCTGTTTGCAGCTGTGTTGGGAGGCGTTATGGCTAATTTCTATAGTCTAAGCAATAACTTGACAATGGTGAAGAATAGAGATATTGCTTTTAAAAATCCATGTTATAGCTCATTCAATTCGGAATAATGTTTAGACAAATATATCGGAAGCGTTTATTAGCACATAAAAAAATGCAAAAGTTATAAACAATTAAAGCTAAAAAAAGATCCTTAAAGAAAAGGAAAAAATAACTCTTGACTGCCGGAACTTCATTATTTATAATTTTAATTTAACGCTGAAAATGGGCCTCCGAGCGACAGTTTTTGTGCGCGGCATCAAAAACCGGGTACGTCACACTAAATATTTTTTTAATGTATGGAATATTAATTTAAAAATACTACAAAATTATGGTCTATTCAAAATACTTAAAAAAAATTATTTTCGTTAAAAATTTTACTTTAAGTTAATTTTTTAGCAAATTAGACAATTGTTAATTAACAAAATTGTCTCGAACTTTGGTCTGCATTGTAAATTTTAAAAAACTGTTTAAATAGAGGTTTGAAGAATTTTTCGCTTTGTAAAGAACTTTATACTTAACACATACTTCACAAGATCACGCCATAAAAGTTTAAAAATGTTTAAGACTTACAAAAGGGTAAATAGTGCAATCTTATTTTTTAATAATAAACCTAATAAAATAATTATTTTTTGTAAACTAAAAAACAAAAGTACAACAAACATTTCGTTAAAATGAAGTCAAAAGTCAAAATAATTATTTAATTATTCAATTAATATTAAAATTGTGTTTGTTTAAAAATTCACCTACTCAAAATATATTATATACTGCATTATTCTAGCAATATAGTCCATTTAAAACGCGGGTCCTGATGCCCAATTTGCTGCGTGGGGGACTACCTTTTTGGGGGGAAGTTTTTTGGGGTCCGTCGAAATTATTTTCCTTTAAAAACAAAACATTTTTTTGTTTTTTTTTTAACGAAAATCATAAAAAAAAGCTTATGAAAATGCTTTTAAGGCACTTAGAAATTACTTCCGGGATACGCTTTTTGGGTCACCAATTCCGAATTTTGGAGTCCAAAAACCCTTGAACCCTTGGAATATCGTACAATTAAATTCAAAGAAAAAAATGTGGTGCTTATGGCATAATATTTTGGATAAATGGCCATTTTATGACCAAAAAAACTATTTTCCTCCCCTAAAAGATTATAAGCACCCCTTTGGGAGCTTAGAAAATATCCAATTCGAATTAAAAGTTAAACAATGAGTTTAAAATAATTTCCTTTTTTATTTTTTTTTATTATACCAAACAATTGCCCACAAAAAAGTATTACCAGATGTTTTCACCCTTTTGACGAGAAAAACTTCCTGTTTTACTTTTTGCCTTAGATTTTGAATAAAAAGCCATTTTTCATTGTGGGTTGTTTCACCCCCAATGAATCACTCTTAAGTTTAATTTATACTCAAATTAATAATTTTTTTTTTATCTTGGGACAGTCCACGAAAGCTGATGCCTAAGTACTAACGTACCGTGGGTGTCTTCAGGGGGGTGAGAGGGAGTTTGTTTACACGGACTTAAATTTTTGGAGATTGGGAGGAGAAGGAAAAACTTTGGGGGCAGCAGGTTCCATAGTCTTGACACTCTGGGGGTGAAGGAACGAAGAAAGCGGGAAGTTCTTTTTTAACCGAACTGTAAAAGGATGCATAAAAGATGCACTCGTGTTGCTCTGTTGGAGCTGCCAGAGAAGGAATTATACTGGCCAACCTCTGAGCAGAAGCCGTGAAAATACCTATAGAATAGCGACAGATCCCCCCCCGCTCGTCGGTGGGCAAGAAGAGAAAGCCTTTCTGTGAGCGTTGGATCATTAATAAGACGAACGGCTCTTCTTTGAATGGAGTCCAGAATGCTAAGTGTTGTGGGGACGCCATTCCCAGACAAAGAGAACAATATTCTAAAGAGGGTCTGATTTGGTTACATACAGAGTGTACAGATTGGAAGAAGAGAAATATTTTTTTCCCTCGGAAGAGAAATCCAATCTTTTTTGAAGCTGCCGAAGCTATGGATAAAATGTTTTTGGGCCAGTTGTATTCTCAAAAGTAACGCCGACAAGACAAAAACGACTCTTGTTCGGGGCAGAACTTGGCCGCCATATGTAAGGGATGAACATTTGCAGACTTTTTTCGTAGCAGCGGACATGACGGGGTGTTTTCGAGGCATTAAACTGAACAAGATTTTGGCGCCCCAATCCAAGATAAGTTTGGGGTTTCCGTGAAAGAGATATCTGCATTGACCTGCGCTTGTTTTCGAAATCAGATTAAGGTGGCTTAAGATATTGAATACTAGAGTGAAGGGTACTATCGTCAGCAAAACTATGAATGGATTAATTGTGGAAGAGAGAAGATCGTTAATGTGTAGAAGAAACAGCGTGGGTCCCACACGGGAGCCCTGGGGCAGCATTAATTTGATAGAAGCTGGAGGAATGACCATCTACCCCTAACTGATATACGTCGATTAGAAAGGAAACTGAAAGCCAAGAGCAAAGCTTAGGGGAAGACCGAAAAAGAAGGAAGTTGTTAAGAAGCCCTTTAGCCAGACCGGGATCGAAAGCTTTGGATATGTCAAGAGCAACGATCGGGGATTCACCAAGAAACTCAAGGGACTTGTTCCAGTTGTGTAAAACAAAGGAAAGAAGATCAGCTGTGGATCTACTATGACGGAATCCATATTTTTCATCATGTAAGATCTTATGTTTTTCCAGATACTTTAAGATTTGCGAATTAATGAATTTTTCCATTACTTTGCAAACAACTGAAAGAAGAGATATAGGTGTATATTTGGGAAAGGGGAGACTTTGGACCCTTTTTTTGGGGAAGGTGCACACGTGCAGTTTTCCAACTCTCCGGGAAATGCCCGTGTCGTAAAGATTGGGAAAGAGGCGAGAAGTGGGTGAAAAGCTCGGGAGCACATTTTTTAAGACGATTGCTGGTATGCCATCCAGCCCAGACGATTTTTAGTATTAAGAGAAGAAAGAATACGCTTGATCTGTTTGATTTAAAAAATTATATCACATTTGGAGAAACAGGGTCAACTGTTGGAAGGGGAAGATTAAGGATCGGAGAATTGGGCAAATTGTTTGGCAAATAGTTCGCTTTTTTCCCTTTGGGGGTAAAAAGACAACCATCTTCAGAGATTAGGGGGGGAAAGAATTTGTGCAAAAGTTCTGACTAATATTTTTGGCAAAGGACCAGAAAGCTTTACTGCCATTTGAGAAGAGAGAACTTTGTCTTTTATTCGATTGTTGTTGACCCAAATTAATAAAATTATGTCAATATTAAATAGTTTCTATAAATTTTTAATAAGATTATTTTTCAAAAAACCTCTAAAAAGGGTGTTTTTTCCTTTAAGGGGTGACGCCGAAGTTCAAAGGTTTTGGGAGCCCCAAATACGTATTTTTTGGGGTACCTAAAGATCATTTTTATACTTTTTTTATAACATGTTCGTTGAAAAACCCCTAAATAGTAGGAATGAGCGATATATCACTACCGGTGATTTAATCGCCGTTATTGAAAAATCGCTGATAGCAAACGTTCACAAAAATCGCAAATACCGGCGATTGACAAAAACAGCGATTTTTTTAAAACATGCGAAATCGCGTCAACTAACATGCAACACAGCTAATCGCGTTGAGTGATAGAGCGAAATGCAACGTATTTCACTGAACTATGAAGCAGAATTACAGTTTTCTATAATATTATATATAGTTATTCCATATTGTTAACAAAGGAAAGGTGTATTTAAAGGGAAATATTTTACTTTTTTTTTTCATAAAAAAATTAAGTTTCCTAGTTTGCAGCTCGAGTTTTACAGTTTATAATCAGTATAATAGGGGGCAGGCAAGGAAATTAATATGCCATAGCAAAATGAATCACTCGAGATAATAGCCGCAAATAATGAAAACACTAGCTTAACGTAGTGCGAAAGTCGCGGGCGCGAGCTTTTAAATCGCCGTTATTTAAAAATAGCGATCGCCGATAACGGCGTTATGCAAATATCGCTATTTAGCTCATGCCTACTAAATAAGGTGTGTGTGCATTTTTAGGGGTGATGCCAGAATTTCCGAGTTGCGGAACAGCGAAATTTGGGTTCAGCGACCAAATACAAGTACTCTCTGAAGGTTGTCTCCACTTGCAGCGAAATTGAGCACCCAGGACCTGTGTTTTGAATGGACTAATATGTTAATATTTTCTATAAACATTAGTATCTTGTATTTGATATTTACCAAGGGTTATAACCCCAAAAACCTGCCAATCCTGTAGGCCACGTTTAAAAAATCACCGGCTGTGGAGCTTACGGGGCCTCTGCCAAAAGCCCTGTAGTTTCCCTACCGGAAGCACCAGACCGAATTGGCCACTTCAGCCTAGGTCCCATCTCTGCTACCGAAAAGCTAAATAACAAAAAAGTGCGAGCTATTTTCTGAACGTGTCGGAAAATCTCTTGCAATCCGTAGTTTCGAAAAACGCCGAAACGCAGTCCAAAAACAACAGGTTAATTTGATAAATGCTAACCAAGGACTTGTACGGCCAGTTTCTGGGATTATAATCCATGGGGTCCAATCACTAATGGACAACGTACGAGTTGGAAATTGAAATATTTAAAATAGTTTTATCGTATTTAAAAAGTAAGATATTACAAAGTACTTCGTTGGGTAGATACGAATACAAATTATTGATTGGAAGGTAAGGTTCTATACCAGGGGAGTTTAATAATTATATTCCATTACTCTATCTAATTTACCGTTAGTGACTCACCGATTTTTAAACACAAAAAGGTTCTTGAAATAAAAACCTTTATTTTGAAAATCCATATTGTTCCATATGAAATTTTTTACTTTTTACCGCATTTTTTTCTATTTGATATACCGGGTGTCAATAGAAGTTTTGCACCCTGCAGATATCTAAGTAGGTTTTAGGACACAACTAAAGAAAACATTTTAAAAACTGCACAATTTTTACTTCTCTAATTGAGTTTCTCAGGTCATAATTTGTCTGAAATTAAAATGCAGGCAAGATTTTATTTTAACAAAAAATCCTATATTTTACCCCAAACCAAGCGTAAATTAAGGAACATTAAGGTGCACAATTTTCTTATTTCATAGTCAGTGAGAAAGAAAGGCATGAGATTCCACCAAAAATACTTATGTAAGAAGGATGTGTTGAGTATGTGATTTAGGAAGCGTTCAAGTATTATGTAATGAATTTGGGGGGAGGAGGGGTCTTGTAAAACGTTATGCTGCGTTATAGGGGCGGGAGGGGGGTTACGTAACGCGACTTTCCGGTACTTTACGCCACATAATTGTGACTTTTAGGTAAAAATGATCACTTAGTGGTTACGTAATGTTTTACTAAGGGGAAGGGGGAGTACAGAAAAACGTTACGGCGCGTTACATGGAGGAAAGGGGAATCAAAAATTTCCAAAAATTGCGTTACGTAATACTTGAACACTCCCTTATTTAGAATTAAATTGTGGACAAAACTTGCTCTAATTTAAGATCTCAGTACTAAGTGTTTTTAGTTGAATAAGTATCTACATTAAATTAAGTTCCTAATAACAGCAAAGTAGATTTAAAGTACGATTCTGTGTATCAAATTGCTCAAGTTTGGAATATATGTAATTATGAAAGGTAAAATAATATATTGGAAAAAATAACGCCGGTGCTCTCAAATATCATCTCGGAACTATCTTAGTTTATATGTGTGCCTAGACAACGACAGAAAACTTTTTAGAAACTAACACGTCTATAATATAAAAAATTAGAATATTTATTTTTTAAAAAGGGTAATAATAAAATATAACTTTAACATTTCTTAGCTATCACAGAGTGGAACAGTAACAAAATAGAAATTTTATTTAAAAAATGTACTTTTTTCAAAGTGGTAATAAAAACAAAACACGATCTGTATACTTTTAACTGTTTTAAATCAAAAAGTATAATTTATTTTAGTCACGATAAATGCCCTTGTTAATAAAAGTATTGTTTGCAATGTGATTTTTTAAATAATAAAATTGTTAATATTTATTACACAGTGTGTCGAGTGATAAAAAATACTTTTCAAAAAAATTACCAAATTTGGATCATCCTTTTAAGAATTTTGCCATAAAAAATTTAAAGTATTTTTTGTTGTTTGTCTCATAAAAGTTTGGAACATCATTATCTATCTACCTTTTAGCAATGTTTTAACAATGGATTTTTACAAGAGGTAAAAAATAGTGTAGACCCAGCACGTTTTTTATATCCATTTATAATGACCTTTAAAATTCAAGTAGGTACTGTAATAACAATTAGAGCCGTATTTCGTTAAATACACTTTTTACAAAAAAAATAACAGTAAAGCGTGTTTATACTTTTAAAAAACCTCTATTTTTATTTCAGTTCTTATTATTTATTTGTTTTTAAAAATTAATTCTAATGTTTACTTTCAAACAGCCGAATTTTACGTGTCAAAGGATCATGGAGATAAATTTGGTAACATTGATGTTTCGGTGACAACTTGTATTTTACCTTCCACCGTCAGATAGCTCTGCTCTGTGCCTGTATATTAAAATAGGCGGGCTGTGTTGTCCGTGGTCGATAAGATGACTTATAAATATAACACCTGAGCCGATTCTGATAAGATTTTTGCATTCCTTCTTTTATTAAAATGACCAAATTAGACGTTATTAAGGGCAAAAGAATGTATCCCATTGATTCCTTCCATATTTTTAAAATCCGCCCTGGTATATACTAAGATCAATAAAATCCCAATATGCAAAAAAGGCCAGTTCTTCAAATTTAAAATACTGCAATGGATTAAAATTAATCAAGTCTTTTTACGGATTTATTTAGTATTATGATTAATGAATTATTTATTTTTATTTATTCAGTCAGTCAGAAGTCAAATGGGCTAGTTTCAAAATCAAATATCTCAGAAAAAACTTGACATAACTTTCTTAATTTTTATTACAGCTAGATAAAATACTTTTTTAATTTTATATACCAAATCTTATACCTTTATGTGGAACGATAAAAAGTAATCATAGAGGGGATAATACGCTAAAACATTTCGTGTAAACCGGAACAATGCCTGGCGCACTGCCGTGTGCGCCTAGATTTAGATCATTTGAAGACCATAGGGGAAAAACAGGGAATGTCACAAAAAATTAAAAATTGAGTTAGCATCGCCATCTAGTAGAGAAACATTTATATTTTAGACATCTCCTGTTGGAGAACACGGCACAGTTCGTTAGTAGCCACGTCTAAAATATGAGACACGGAAAAACAACAAATGTGCATCGGCAAAATCACAAAAATAAGGAATTTCGATGTAAATTATCGGTTCCAATTTTACTTTTAAAGATCTGCAAGCTTTGAAAGTGTTCTGTTTTTAGGACGCCCTGAACTATTATAATAAGGTACCTCATGCCGTTAAGAGCAATGAAAACAAAAAACAACAGTAGAATTGCGAAGGTAAGATTTTTTTTTTTTGAATTTCATACTATTACTCATAGAATACTATTTTTATGTCCAAAATCAATATGGAACAAATAGTCCGGGAGGTCAAAGCAAAAAACCAAGCCAATAAGGGATACGCATAAAACATTTTTTTATTACTATGAACTATAGTCAATTCAAAGCCGCACTGCTGCCTTAGCTCAGCGGGTTTAAATTGTATTTTTTTTTACTTTAAAAACATCGAAAAATCAGTTTTTTATTATAACTCGAAAACTATAGGAAAAAAGGATAATAATGTCCAGCCCAGTATGAAAATAACTGTCAGAGTTGGCCCCGCCGATTCTGCGCATTAATAAAATTCCACGAAATAATTTAATGTGTTCCCTAGTTACACACTGATAAATCAGTGTGTAGTTAGGCAACACATTATACTTTTATGAGAGCCGTAATGGTCTTAGTTTTCTAAAGTTTTTGGTGTAAGGCGCGCCCGGCTCGTATGAAACTATATCCGCGCTGTATTGTCAACCTTCGTCGTCTCATCACCCGTCATTTTCGTTGTGGTTTGTGCCCTTGCGCCGATTGTTTTGCTTTTGTGTGAGTACCTATATTTTGCGGGTTCCAGAAGTTTTTGGATTGATAACCTTCTTATTTTAGTGATTGGTGTTTATTAAAATTGTGACTATAATTTTGTGTTTATTGTTTGTTACTTATAATATCGTAACAAAATACTAAAGGTTGTATGGTCTTGCAACCAGGGTAACATAATCTTGCATTTTTACTTTAGCAAAGACAACTGTAGTTACCACTTTAGACACACAGAACAATGTAAAATTTTTAGTAATAGGCTTGGACGCTGCTTGTTGAGATTCCTTTGAGCGAGCGTCCATCGAGAGAATATACGTGCACACGCTGCTGTATAAAAAGGACACTGTTGCCAAACCAATAAAAGAAGTAACAGAAAGTAGGAATTATTTCTGTCGAAAAGTCAGGCTTCTGAATTTATATTCGTTTATCTTAAATCTTAATTTATATATTATTTTTTCTTTATTAAATAATAAAAATTATTTAAACTTGTACTGTGGGGAATTATTTCAAAAATATATTTATATCTATCTAGTATACTGAAATACACGTTGGTAAACATGATTTCCAAATTTTTACAAATTTATTTTTATTATAACATCCCTAAGTCATGAATGTTTGTATAGACTCAATTTTAAATTTATTTGTTTTTTTATAAATAAACCCATAAATAAACGCATGTATTTTTAGTTTATTGCTATTTGCAAATAAAGTGAAAATTATTAATTAAAGTGTGGCTGATCAAAGAAGCAAAAATGGCTATTTTTGAGCAAAATAAAAATCGTTTTGTTTAATTCGTAGCATTTCGTATTCTATTTGGGCGTTGTGGATTGTTTGTGCTTTCCCTTAAAATTAAATTTGTATTTTGTTCAAATGTCGGGAAAATCTATATCAATATTATGACTGCCGGAGAGTGAGCTCGAAGAGTAGATAAAGTTTAGCTCTTTTCGTTTTCCTACAAGAATAGCACTATGTAAGCAATTGATTATATAAACTGTGGTATGGCAATAATCTATGTAAATTAAAACTATTTAGACTAATAAATACCTTATAATTATATGATCGACACCAAAAATATGTATATTCGGTAAAGTTTATAGTAACCTTTGATAGTTATTAATTTAAATATTTAATATTTACTTAGAGTGGCCGCTAAAATCGCTTAAAAGTGCCTGTTTTTCACATTTTTTCATTTAGGAAAGGCAGCGCTTTTCATTTTTTGCAAATTTTAAAATCACGTTATTTAGGGGTTGGAAAGATGCCACGAAAAAACATTGCAAAACACAGTGGTATTAAAAGTTATTCTCACTGCAATTTTTGTTTTAAATATTCAAAAAAAATTTTTTCTAAGTCCGATTTTTTATATTTTTTGTACCAAGGGTGTTCAGTTAATGATATAAAATTTATATGGGGATGTATTGGGTGATGAAAAAATTATTTTACCGTTCCTGATCCAAAAAAATATAAAAATAGGCCAAATTCGCGAAATCATAAAAAGTTTAATACACTTAATTCGATCATGAAATTTGGTGGAAGTATACTTTGAACCTTTCTAAAAAATGAAATATTACATTTCCATCCCTGCGAAGGTTGTGGTTAGTGAACTATGTGAGGTACAATCATCCCCCTAAAACATATAAAATCATGTACAACTTTAAAATTGCAAAAATCAGATTTTTGACATGTCTAATAATAAATAAATGTATAAGATAGTCAACTACCTCTTTTTATGGGCAGGTAAAACTCCCCTATCAGTGAGAAAATGAATGAAATCTTAACTTCTACAAAAAGTCTTAGCTTCGTATTTTTTGATCCAAGTATAAAAGCAGGTGTATTTAGATTTTTGAGATCACTTTAACCACCACTTCTTGCAAGGGGGTAAATTCATCCCCTAAAATTAAGAAAATTTATGTTATATTTGATATTCTAAAACATCCAAATATATTTTTAATATTTTAAAAGTTTTATATGATTTTATATATTAAGGGATGAGTTTACCCTTGCAAGGAAGCTTTGATTAGAAATGAACTCAAAAACCTAAGAAGGCCTCATTTTCTACATCTGGGATGAAAATGTATAAGGCAAAACGCTTTTGCAGGACAAGCAAACATTTATTCAATTTTTCTGATACGGGTTTCTTTACCTTTTAATTTTAGGAGTGGTTTATTTTCAAACTCACTCTAAACTGTCTATCATATCTGAGCTATCTTAAAACAATTTTAAGTTGTTTATAATTTTCTACATTTTAGTGGATAAATATACCCCTTGCAGGGGTGGTTTTGTTAAAAGTAAAACTAGAAAAATCTAGTTTTACCTGGTTTATATATACTGGATCAAAAAATACCAACTAAGTTTTTTCTTGAAAAGCTAATATTTTATTTAATTTTTTCCTCTTAACAAGGTTATTTCGACCCTTTGGAATAGGGTAGTTGATTATATATATAAAAATAAACATTTACTTATTGTGGCATGTCCTAAAATCCGATGTTTTGCAATTTTTAAAGTTGTATACGATTTATATATTTTAGGGGATAATTAAAATCCACACATAGTTTATGGGAGATAGTTTACAACCTTTCCTTAGGATGAAAATGTGTTATTTTATTTTTCTAAGGTCCATTCAGGCGTGCAGGGTAAAGCTGGTGTGGGGGAATGAGATAATAATAATAATAATAATATAAAAACAAAACAGCGTTGCCTAGGACTGCATAAGATCAATAAGGCTATAAACAGCTTAAAGAAAAGGCTAGTGGATAAGAAACACAAATAAATGCGTGTAACTAGGCCTTCTAGCTTTCGCAGACTCAACACCAACAATTGAAAATCCGCCATCAGCAAATGTCGTGGAACAGTTCTGAAGGATGTTTACGAAGTCTCAAAGCCATTACAACGAGACACTCCATTGACTAACTTGAGAGCCTATTGTGTGATGCAAGCAGAAGCCAGACCAGCACATGAGAGTGCGCCGATCACACCGGAGGAGGTGAAAAGCGCCCTGGATGGTAAAAACTGTCACCTGGTCCGGATGGTATCAACAACTACTGGTGGAAGAAATTCCCCAGTACACATCCACATTTAACCAGAATCTTGATTCTGGCTCAACGGGGACACGCCAATTCCTGAGTGGTTTGTTGAAGGCCGAACCATATTTAAGATACCAAAAAGGGCGATTTAAAACTACCCAAAACTATAGACCGATCACTTGCCTTATTACTTGCCAAGCAAGGCTTTCACCAGAATTTTATATTCTAGAACATTGAGTGCAGTTGATCCCATACTCTCTGATGAGGGGGAGCAGCGAGGAGGAAAAGAGGAATCAATGGTTGCAAAGAAAATCTTCTAATCGATGCATGCATTATATATACAAGACTCAATCCAATACAAACGCAACCTTAATATGATATACTGACTACAAAAAAAGCGTTTGACACAACATTCACGAATTACTCTTGCATCTGCTTAAAGATCTTAAGGTTCCTCTTAACCTAATCCGATGCATTGAGCGACTGGATGTCACTTTGGAAATCAAAGTTCTCTATAACATCTTGGAGAACAAAAAATTATTACCGAACCACTCACATTACGTTCAAAAGGGGCGTATTTCAGGGTGACTCACTCAGTCCTTGCTATTTTGTATTTCGCTGTTCCTGTATCCGTGTCTCTTCGAAAACACGCGGATATTGCTGTGGACCACCTGGAAGACGTGAGCATAAGGTAACCCATCTGGTTTATGGTGGTTCACGAATACACCAGATGTTGGAATGGAGTTCCGGCCTCGACAAGTGCTAAACTTACGCCAACAAGGGCCGGGGACGATTTACAACCCGACATCGTTCTCCTTGATAAAAGTGAATAACTCTGTGTATGTGATTGGAGTTCTCTGCCCCAGCGGAAACTAACATCGATATTAAGGAACGGAGAAACGAGCCAAATATCAGGATCTACTTGGCGAACTACGGAGACTTATCCGAGTATAACGCGATTGGTTTAGGTCGCCGTTAATTTTAATTGATAGTAACTTTTTCTTATTCAATTATATTTTATATTCCCGCTTAAATAATCGTTTTATTTATGCACGGCACCTCTGAAGTATGGATAAGATTTATATAAATGTGAAAGGCGCGGGATTCGAATACTCCATTTTACCAGTTTGAAATGAAATCGTATCTTTCTCGAGATTTACAAAAAAAATCTTTTAAATTTTATAGAATTTTTTTCATTTATGTTAAAATAAAAATGCATCTCATTTAAAAGTTTTGCAATTTCTAGCAATTTGTTTCGTTCCACGTGTTAAGACAAATATTTTATTTTCTTTTGGGGGACAATTTTAAGATTTAACAAAAAAAAAAATTGAAACAACTTTTTATTCGAAAAATTAACATTTTTGATTTCTTTTATTACTTTATTTTCGATAAACTTAAAAATAAAAATATTTGTCAATTTAAAAAAAATATTCATGTTAATTTTACATCCCAAAAAAGTGAAGTCGTGATTTTAAACAAATTACCAAAATTTTAGAATAAATAATTGTCTTTATATTGTACTTAATAAATAGGTTTTCCATAATATTTAAAAACTACATGGTAGTTTAGAATTCAGCAACCCTTATACTATGCAAATAAAGTTTTATAATAAAAGTACAATAAATATGAAAAGAGCTGATGTGGACGATTATTTTTTTATAACTATATCAGAATGCTAAGTCTGTCCCTTTTCTGAAAAATTATAGGACCTGTAATTTGATTTATATTATTATTAATAATTTTAAAATATTTTTAGCAGCTTTCTTAACCCCTTGGGCGCACTAGCCAACCTATAGAAAATTTTAGTTCCATTCAGGGCTTTGAAACACACTGTATTTACATTTCATTTTAAATGATGCCCAATTGCGCAATTGTTAACTTTTTCGTTTACATAAAAAAGTTGCTCAACAAAACTGTAATGTTATTTATATTAACAATAATAATTTATTTATCCACTAACAGCGTTGGCGTACTGCCAGCGTACCAGCCTCTCAAATAGGGCCTTTACGAGGATTTTTTGCAGATTGGATTTGTATGCGGTTTTTGCATTTGATCTGTATGAATCAACAAACCTAATAAAACAAATTTAATTAATGGAAATGAAAACTGGATTTGTGTATAAAAATGCATTTTTAAGTTTACAATTATATATTTTTTCTAATTGTGACTATGAAATGCATTCTTATGAGACGTAACGTTAGGTAACCGAAAAATAATAATATATCAATTATGAATAATAAAATAATAAAAATTTCATAGGAAATATATAATCTTAACTATCTTTTAGATGATTTCCACAATGTTTGTGTATTTTTGTGGATTATTAAAAAGAAATAAGGTTTACATTTAGGTACTTTTATTTCATTTAATAATTTAGTACATTCTTTTAAAGGATCAAAATTATTAATTACTGGGCAGACCAGGCAAATTTGAATGTATACAGGTCCCTTTAATTGAATGAAATAAAGTACAATTTTATGCTAAAGTTCCTTTTTGCTTTTTCTGTATTTGTTTAAAAAGAAATTAGATTTTTGGTTTCTTAAACTTACATTATTAACTTTTTAAGCTCGACATACTGTAGACACATAATATTTAACGGATACTGTTACAATGGATACCTAGGTACCAAAGGTTACTAAACATTTTTAACCACTGTTAGTCTGTCTCATCAATGTTTGTTATAAGTGAAAAGTATATGCCTAAAAAGCAGTTATAAAAATTTTCACTTTTTAATGTACAACTAGAATCTTAGGATTAGATTAAACTCATTTACACTATCTTGCCCTTCTTTTATCACAAAATTGGTGATAAGTACATGACACTATCATACAATGTTTAAAATTTATTTTAAAAAATCTTGTTTTTATTTATTTACAAAGATTTTTGGTAAAAATACAAAACTCACAAAAATATCGACCATTTAAATAGAAGGCTTCTTTCCATATTATATCAGATGATATAAATCCAATATTACACTATAATTTTAAATATCTCTATGGTAGTATCGTTTAATAACCAACAATTTTGTGCAAAAAAAAAACAGTGAATGCTTGAATTTGACATTTGATGATGTCAACTTTATAGATAGTAACAAAGAATTATGGAAGTCCGTCCGACCTACTATTCATTGCGCAAACTCCGCGGGGCCAACCCCCCTATTCCCGCTGCCCTGCACGCCTGGACAATTTTGTTCTACAGTATTGGGCTTCCATACACCTTCTAAACTTCCTTGATAAAACTACGTCAGTTTTTTTTATGAAGTTTTTTGTAGCACCTTTAGTTTTTAGGATATTAACGATTTAAATTTAAAAAAACGCAAATATCTCAAAAATCACAAGAGTTACAAAAAATGTATTAAACAATGTATGAAAAAGTTAAATACTGATTTTTAAGAAAATAGGTAATAAAGAAAACTTATTTTATTGAAAAAATAATAAGTGCCTCCTCTATCTGGGTGTTATATACCTGGCAGGATGCTTAGAGATCGAACGCTGTTAGAATGACACCGATACGTCACGGTCTCATATGGCAAACCCGTATAAAACCGTGACGTATCGGTGTCATTCTAACAGCGTTCGATCTCTAACATTTGTCGATCTTCTATGCTACTAAGTGTATAGCTTGTCGTTTAAATATTTTTATCATCGATTTAAATAATATTATTCATAATTAATAAAGGCAGTTCAGAATGATTTTGAGAAAATTTTAATAATATTTTAAAATGAAAAAATTATATATATTTTATTTATATTTTTTTAGTTGAATTAATGATTAAACTTTGATTTGATTATATTTTAAAGTAGTAAATACATAGCTAAATACAATAACTTAAATAAGAATGGATTTAAGCTTAAAAGAAGTAAGAGAAATCTTTTTACAAGTTTAATGCTAAATAAACTATAAAAAAAATTTTTTTTGATGTTAAAAATATGTTAAAAAACTGTCTTTATAAATAATTATTATTATTATTTTAATCAATAATAAAAATATTTAAACGATAGCTATACACATAGTAGCTTAATATATCGAGAAATTTTAAGCGTCCTGCCAGGTATAAAACACCCAGATAGAGGAGGCATTTGTTTTTTTTTTCAATAAAATAAAGTTTAAATTATTCTATTTTAGTAAAAGTAAAAAACAAATAAATAAAATATCCGTGCCACCAGGTTATCTCCCATTGCCTCGAGGCACATGTCTATTAGTTTGTTTTATTTAATGAATACAACATTTTGAATTAATTTTTAGATGGATCGGAGCTGGTATACTTACTTGTTCCAAAATTGTTATTAGCGAAATTTTTAATGGCCAAAATCACTTTTTTGCTTTTATCTCCTTTATTATTTATTTTATTAAAAATGTGTCTAAAAAGTTTTTTAAAGAGCTAACTAAAAGGTTTATTTTTTGTTTTATACATTTTTTCGTAACTCTTTTAGTTTTTGAAATATTTGCGCTTTTATTTTTAATTTAAATCGTTAATATCTTAAAAACTAAAAGGGATTTAAAAAAATTTATATAAAAAATGGCGTGTTTTATTAGACTCTAATTTGATTATATACCTTTTTCTTCTTAATATTCAATAGTTATATATAAAAAAACGATTTTCACTATTTTTTGTAGCTTAAAAGATGCAATTTGAACCAGCTGAGCTAGGCAGCAGTAGGCTTGAACTAAACTATAGTTTAGAATAGAAAAAAAGTTTCATTATCTCATTATGGCTTGCTTTTTGCGGTGGTCTCCTGAACTAAAAACAAACCTAATACTACAAAAGTATTATAGCTGACCTCGTAAATTTGGACATTTCCCTTTTTTACTTTTAAAATTAAGTTTTTTTTGACATTTTCATTCATTTTTGCGATGAAGAATTGCCGTTATTAGTTTTTTTGTGTATTGTTTATATAAAAATGTACTTTAAAATACAATGTTTTTAAATATGTAATGCAGATAGTTTAATGAACAAAATTTGACATATTTCAACTATTTCATTTTCAAGTTAAAGAATCTTAGAAGTTCCAAACTTTAAAATCGATATTTATTTTCTCGTAATATTTTGTGACATTTCGTCTTTTTCCCTGTGGTATTCATTTCGTCGTCAAAATCACGAAGTGACGTAACTGTCTCGTATATTAGCTACGGGCCCTGTCCGGTTCATCATGCAAAGAATTTACGTAGTAGTTATTAAAAAAAGTTGATACGCGTTTTTGGTGTGAAAGTTTAATTACAAATATAAAGTAAAACGAAAAGATGTAATTGACTTAACTTCATAATAATATTCTAGGAATTTACATAAAATATTTGTATTTTTATAACTTATTTCATTACAAAGATTTAAAGATAGCTGTTTCTAATTATTTTTGGTTTTGAATAACTGCATATAATAGTGGGTCTATTTAAATATAAATAATATATTACATTTGTTTTTTCTATGCCTAAAGTTTACAACAAAATAAGATACGTCCATTTGTAAAATTGAAAAATAATTATATAAATATATTATATAAAAAAATAAGTAACAAAAAAGACTAAAATTTTAAGCTAAACAGGTTTATTTCCAAAATGGTGTCTTCAGTAACAATAATGCAATAGTGAAACCTTACTTTTCAATATTGTAGCTTTTGAGAAAATTAAAATTTTAACCAAAAGAAAAAGATAAAATAATAATTAACTCTCCAGAAAAATATGATTTATTCTTGGGGAAGGTTTACATAAAATGCTTTGTATTTTTTTATTCGAACTACTGGTGATTTCCCTTCACACAATGACTTTAAATCGATGTACTTTTCTTTAATTATTTTTTTGGTTCCTTGTTTAAAATTTCAAAAGAAAGAACTTTTATAACAAATTTTTGCCGCTTTAATGTAAAGGTTTTGTGAGCATCTTGGAGATGGCTAGTTTTGTAGAATATTGTCAGTGGCTTACTCTTTTTGACTTTAAGTTCCATAATATTATGCCATCCTATAGCCTTCCCTGAATCAGATGTTCTAATAGTCACAGTTCTTAATTGTTTAGACATTTTTTTAAAATCTAGGAAGTCGCTGTGCTGAAGGGTATGTACGATATAAGGTTGCTTACGCCTTGCAAGGCGAATTACTGGGTACAATTGCCAGGTATAAAAATATTATCTGTCAAAACAGTGGTAATAGCACTGTGGGCAGAGTCCCCTTCATTTTGTCGAATGACTCAAAAAAGTATAATGAAATTTCTTTTATATTGGACATTGTTGCTATATTATATAAAAGCATCGTGGCAATGACAGAGTTTTTATTTTGGCCACTGCATCCATCTGCAAACAAGGGTACTGATTTGATATGTTTAGAGTCTAAATTTGCAGAATCTGAAATACCTAGGATCTTATTTCAGATGCTCCCCTTTTCGTATCCAGTTCACTCTAAACAAAACAATGACATTTTCTTATTTTTCGATTTCGTACAAGGTGAAGTTGTAATTTGCTAAACGTCTTTTTTAAAACACTTTCTGTTGACTTTGGTAGGTACATAGCCTGTTGCAGATTAAAACTTGCGCAAACAATGCCACTATTTTTGTTCAGTGCAGTCTGTTTCATATCTGTTTTTATTTCTTCCTTTATTTTTCTCTGCGCAATGCTTATCGTACCTATTGCTTTTCTTTCAGTTCTTTAATAAACATTAAACACATTTTGGAAACGGTTAGTTCTGGGTAAAGATATTCCTTGCTGGAACTGTTTATTTACCTTTATTGATAATTTCACCAAATGGGTAACTCAGATACGTCCTATGATGTGAAAGAGATTTGCTATTTCACAATTTTACGAATTACTTAACTTGAGTTACGTTTCTTCGTGAAATTTTGTTTTTGCATAACTGAGATAAGTCGGACTTTATGTTTTCAATGTCTTGAAAAGTATTAAAAATTAGGAACGCTAGTTTGTTATATTGTAGAGCAATCTTTTTTACCCAGAAAATGGACCTAACTCAAATTTCAATTTTTTCGAGATAAGTCACTTTGTGATTTTGACGACGATTTGTTTACAGCATACTTCCAAACATTGTTTGTGCATATTTTTATCCTAATTAAAAAATGTTTTACGGATCTCTTTGTCGCTTAATATATTATTTATGCAGAAAACTTACCTCAATATGTGGTATTGATCTAACCACATGGATCGTACTGTAAGTACTTTCAGTATCATTTCTTTCTTCGGGAGGCTGGCAGTACCTCGTAATATAACTTGTATTTTCGACATACTCAGCAAATTCTTCTGCTGAATAACTAGACGTGCTGTTAGCTCGAAGAGCTACTGAAGCGCTTTGTTCGACGACTCCGCAGAGAACAAAGCCGGTAAGGACGAAAACTGCTAGAACTTGTCTGGATCCAATTTGGTCTAAAAATATCTTATTAAAATAGCAGTGGTTGGCTAGTCCATAGAAGCTATGTAGACAAACCGCTTCTTCATTTAGTTCTAGTTTAGATATTAGACGATTTCGCCACGTTTTGGTAGATACTTTTGGTTGGTCAGAAATGTACCAACCGATTTCGGGACGAAAAACAATGACGTCACAAGAACTTTGGTATCTATTTTGGTCTGTCAAAAAAACCAAGCTTGAAGCACGGTAAGTTGATTTTGGTAGCTTGCTATCTTTGTTTAACTTGGAAGCTGATTGGCTAGCTATTTAAGCAAAATAATTAATGAAGCTATATTTGTTAACTGACTGCAACTTAAAATAGTGTTTACTAGGGGCAGGACCACATGGTTCTCAATCCTTCTTCTCTTTGTTAATAAATAGACTGTTAGAAAATAAATCACAGCTCCTCTCTTCCTTTCCATTAATAATTAGCTTCCCACAATTGTCACCCGTTGTTGAATTTTTATTTCACACTCTATAGAAATACGTACAAATAAAAGTTAAAGGAATTTTGTTTACACACTTCTTTCAGCCGCTGAAGCTGTCAGCTGACGAATTACTAACCAGGCAAGTTCGGCTTAAATTAGTAGGGTACGTCATTCTCATGACGTCAGAAGATACCGAATGGTTAACTAGTTATGTACCAACCGAAACGTGGCGAAATCGTCTATATTATTTCTTAACTAGTGGATCGCAAGTATTCTTGTTTAGCCGGAAAAAGCATTACAAACACAAAGAAACACCGGGTTTTCTTTAATTTGGTGAAAACGCTCATTAATTTTTATTATTTTTTAGTCAGGCACTAAAAAATATTGTTTTTTAGTTGTTATTGACAATAAAAACGTAAAATAGTATAAGTAAGTCAGTAAACATTTCTTTTGATTTTGTAAATCGTCATTTTGCAGATTGCACATATTATTATACCTTTCAAAAATAAAATTTTATGTCACCTAATATCACAGGATTATTAGAAAGGTTACCTGTATTTAAAATTTACTTCAATAAATGCTGGAAAATGCTCACTGGAAACTTGTTAACCTTTTTTTAAAAGCGCCCCACAAAAAAGTCACAAATATTTAAACCTGTCTTATTGTCACATAATTTTTTCTTTTAATCTATTGGTTGAGATGTTAGTTATGTAAATTTTACCAACATCATGCATACACCATCGGAGTAAAAGCGGCAGATTTCTTAGAAAAATTAATAATGTGACTTACATTTCGTCAATTTATTAATTATGAAAAAATGCGTGATCCAAATTGTTGTTATAATTTTTTTACTAAGGTAGCATGCTATACGATCTAAAGTTACTATGCCATTAAAGTTGTAATTTGGAAATCACTAACAAAAATGTTGTGTACCAGTTAACAAATACAGACAGTGGAAGTCAAAGGTTTTGTGTTATAGTCTTACACCTTCAAGGAAACCTTATTGGTTCTGTTACAATTTAGGTGAAAATCTGAAAAAAAAAATTACCAATTCTTCTAAAAAATTTGCCACTCTAACTTCAGAGCAAAAAATATGGCATATATTTAATAGTTCCTTGCCTATCTTTCTGTCGTTACTATTTGCAATATTTATATAACCAATATGTCTTAATTTTACAGATGGACTGAAATACGAAATAATGCAGCAGTTAAAAGGTCTTCACGTTCTCCAGATTTAATTATGTGTGAATTTTTTTGTAAGGTGCTTCTAAAAAGAAATATTACAATACTCTAGAGTAAAATTTTAGGTTTTTTAAGAGTCAATGAGCGCATTCTGCAAACTGGCTGACATTTTGCAGATTTGCTTAACTAATGATCTTTTTTCAATTCAATTTACTTTGAATATTTTCTGATTATTTTATCATTACAGTTAACTGATGTTGATGTTCGAAGTAAATTAACAAAATTTTTAAAGTGTTAAGTAAACTAAAAAAATATATATTTATCCATTTATTAAATAAAAACATATGAAAAATATAACGTTAATGATATAAAAAATCGGAAAAAATATTTACTGATAACGTCGATTTCATAAACTTTCCAATCACTATATTACCAAAACCGTCATTTTATAGTGCCTAATTGTACACTTAAAAGCATTTAAATCAATTAACACGTTTTCTTAAATCTATTTTTCTAAATTTTTAAAGCTTTTGACCGGCTATACAAAGCCATTTCAGATTTAACTAAGTTGGCTTAAAATTATGTCAGTAGTTTCTTATACAATTTTGTACACGCATTTTCTAGATACCCTGTATATAATAGCTAAGGGAAGTAGGTACCTTATTTTTTTTTGTACCTAAAATGAGTTGAGGCGCTCAGAGCAAAAGTAGCCTAAGCAAAAATTTTTAAAATTATGTATATATACAGAAATTAATAAGGTATACCTTATAAGCTATAAATTTCTGTACTTAAACTCAATTTAGCAAATTGTGACTTAGTCACCTCAAACACGTGAGGGGGTCTGAGTTAACTCTCCAATAGTCCTAAGTACCTCAAATGTATGCCACATTTTAACATGCATATAGTTATTCAAAAAATAAGTCTTATCGCTCAATCTAAATAAAACTAGACCTTACAAAACTGACCATTTTTAAAACAATTCTCCATGGAAGATACAAAGATATTAGTTAAGTTAGTACATCCAACGATAAAAAAAAACATATATTTTTAAATTGTGTTCTCTTTTGCTTTTTATATGCTATTTTTATCAATTAAACCCCCCTTTCCCCCCAGAACGCAATTCTGAGTGCGCCACTGTTGTGACTTACGCCACTTTTGCTCTGAGGGCCCTAATAGTAAATTAAAGTAGACAAGTTTTTAGAGACATGCAAAAATGGATGTTTATTAAATTTGACTTTTTTAGGTTATCATACTCTTTGTAATATTTTGAGAATGCCTTTAATTTTTAGGTATTAGTTTTGAACCAACTCTTTATACCAAGAAAAAATTATTTAAAAAATTAAATAACGCTGCTGATTTAAATTTACAATTTAATATTACGTACCGTTAACTACTTTGGCAGCCTTCTGCAATTGAACACTTCCTCTTTTTAATGGTCCTAAACCAGGTGCCATTTTACAAAAACTGTTTATTCCAACTATCCTAAACAATCCATAATTTTCGTCCTCATTAAAAGAGAATTGTTAAATATTTTTCACTGTTTTTATATAAGTTATTTTAATATTATTTTTAAAAATTTCACATATACGTAAATATTTGTCACTGTAACATCGCCTTGCCTAACATAGAGCTACAACGTAAGATAATATATTTTTATAAGATAATTGAGCTATTATAGCTACTTAAAGTAATTTTGTTACCTATTTTTGCCAGCCTACACGACACAATAGGCTCAGTTTGTAATTTGACAAATTATTTTAAAATTAAAAATATTAGTGCTCCACATACAAAATTTGCAGATTATTAGAAACGTTAAAAACTCGAGATTAAAACAAACACAGCGTTTTTAATATTTTACCAAAATTAAAAAATATTATTTATAGAAATGCACACATTAACTTTAAAAAAAATCATTGTCTTCAAAATGCAATGAGAAAATTCTCTGATTTTAGCCTGCAATACCGTATCGAATATTCGTTTGACCATCGACAAATTACAAATTATTAACATACTATGGTAGGTGGTAGAGGAGCTTTTCCTCGCCTGAGGCGGTACCACCCCACTTGCCCTTTAAAGGACTCGTAAAGTCTTTTAGGTCTTATTGACCTTGTAGGACGTTTCGAGTTCTGGGCGGGTGAGTCAGTTTTCCTTCTTCCTTTTTGTCTCTCTCTTTCAGATTTCCTTCTTCCTATTTTTTCTTTTTCCTCTTTTGTTTTCTTTTCTATAACAAAATTTGGAAATAATGATGATGGCACACCCGAAAGTAAATGATTCTGGAGGTAAAATACTCCTTCATTCGGATCTCCAGGCGAGGGGTGCATTTGGGGGGCCAACATCAAAAATTCTGTTAGAATTCACAAACATTTGTGGGCTTAACTCTAACGTAAACTCTGTTGACCACTATCTTCAATCTTTTAAACCACACATACTGTTTCTTACCGAAACCCAAATAAGTCAAAAAACATCCACCAACCACTTTCTTTTCCCAGGTTACGAACTCATTTTATCTCATTGCGGAGTATGTGCTTACGTTCGCAACGACCTGACTTGTGTTAGAGTTTCTAACCTGGAATCGGGTAGGCCTGATATTCTTTGGCTTAAACTTACCTTCAAATTTCTACCAAATTCATCTGCTGTATATACCGGTCCCCATCCAATAATTCCCACACCGAGTTCTTTAATTTCCTTTTCATAAAGGTCAACACTATTATCTTCTAGTTTCCATTGGCCAAAGAAATCGTTCTCGGGGATTCTAATGTTCATAATAAGGACTGGCTAGGTTTTACAAAAACTGGCACACAAGGCAGCGCAGTGTCTCCATCAGGGTCCACTGGGGGAAAGGATGAACCGGGGAATGGTACCAAACCATCCCCAGTCTGTAGTAATTTAAATCTACATAGTGGTAAGATAAATTGTTTTTATTAGAATTCTGGGGCTTTCTAGTCTTATGGGGGTGTAGGGTAATTAACGGATCTTCTTCGCCGAACCCATATGGTACGTCGCCACTGCTGAGCCTACGAATCCTTGCATTTCCTCCGGCTAGCTCTCGGGATGAAAGCAGGACTCCTTTAGTTTCCACCCGATGAAGATTGGATCCGTTCGCACTGTCTGATCCCGGTCCGACATTACCGGAGAGAGCAGTGGAACCTGGATCTGTTTCCGTGGTACCTTTTTCAGGTCCTTTATGTGTAGTCTTAGCTGGTGTGCGTCTCATCTTCTTTGCTTTCCTAAATTTCGCTGTACTACCGGTGAGTACCATCCTTGCACTCTCTCAGGGCAGTTCCTGGAACCTTTCTCTAACTACTGGTACCAAGTTGGGTGCTGGTACTAAGGGGTATCCCTCAAAAATGTCAAATCAATGGTGTAAATGATAATTGCAAAATTCGCGTCCGGCGTCTTTCTCGGTTATCCCGTTTTATCCCGGTAATACCGGTTAGTACCACCTTCGGGATTTTTACAGGGGGTTCCTAAGTACTCCCTCTATCCTTTAAAAGTAATCCCGGGCCTGGTGCTCCGGGGTATGACCTTAAGTAAAAATTAAATAAGTTCGGTCTTCGGGGTATCTTCCTGGGTTCCCGGTTTTATCCCTGTTATACCGGCGAGTACCCGTCGTGGTTCTTGGCATGGTTGTTCTCTGATACCCCCTCTTTCTTCTTAACATTACCCGGGCGGTGGTGCTCCGGGGTATCCCAATAAAATAAACGTTTAAAGTTGAAAATTAACAAAAATTCCCTTTTTTATCCCTTTTAAACCATAAACAAAAATACATCCACCAAAATAGCAAGTTCTTCCCGTTATCCAGGATCTTCTAACACTGGAAACAAAAGCGCCAGCCACCGGCGTGCAATGGGGCAGCTTCTTTTGTTTCCCCTGAAAAATAAAATTCCAACCCTGGCCTGCCTGTTAGTACCAGGCGGCCGGCTTCCCTGAAATAAAGTAATAAAAACTATTCCAGGGCCTGTCTGTGAAAACAAGGCAGCTATTCCTCTCTGGAATAAAGCTACACTAAATAATACAACAAACAACTACTCCAGGCAACACAAGGCGGCTATTTCTCCCTGGAGTAAAGTTTACGATTCCTTTCTTTCCCGGGCGTTCCTTGACAAAGAAACTCTACGGGAGCGCCGCTACCGATTCTTGAAAAAGAATCAAAACAAATAAAACTCCAGGTGTAATCTTAATCGGCCCAAATCCTCTTCGCCACTACACCTCGATAACAAAAGCGGAATCAATAAAAGCAGCAGACTTACTAAACAAAAATAAATACGAAACAAAAAATAAAAATCTACATCCTTACTTACTTTCACCTGGGGGCCAGTCTATCCAGGCGGCGACTTCCCGGTATCCCAGTGAGTATCTCGACTCCAGCAAATGTCGCTGCTTCTATAGATTACGTGACAGCAGCCAAACATTTCTCATACAGCAACTCGCTCACCAATTTAATTATGGAACCTACGTACTTTCCTAGGGTTTCCACCCATAATTCTAACCCCTAGATCTTTCTCTTACTTCCAAAAAAAGCTACATAACTTAGATACCTCAAATCCGCGATAAAATTATTTTTCTTCTCCACTGCGACTCCAGACTTTTTTGTTATGTTGGCGTTTTGTGTAAGTTGTAATTAATCTACTAGCATGTAAGAAGAAAATTGACATTACTTTAAAAGTGAAACATTTGTTTCAGAGAAAGTGACCAAAGCCAAAAAATACAAATTTGCCGTTTCTTTTGCTTAATAGTATAAAAATATTTAATGAATAAAAAATTAAGGCGAATGCGGCGGAACATAAAACAATCAAGATATTTTGCTTAATAGAGATATTAGAGAATTATTGCAAGTTGCCTTATTAGAGTCGGGTACTATTTATATTCACCTTATTTAAGTAGTACCTTTACTTAACTATGACTCATAATATAGAGTTGTTGCACACATCTTTTGTAACACGTGTAATAATTAAGAAAAAAGAAGAAATTTTTGTTTTGCTTATTGTGAACGTAGTTTACGGTTTTGTTTTGTTACACATATTCATAAATTAAAAATAAGGTATAATATTTTATTTTTTGTTTTGTTACACATATTTATATATTAAAAATAAGGTATAATATTTTATTTTAAAAAGAACATTGACAGTTTAAAAAGGGATGTTATAAGCATTATCTAGCTCTAAGAAATTCCCCAATTGTGTTCCACACTGTTAAGGCAGTTCCTAAATGCGGCATAAATAAAGCTGGGCACTATCCTTATTAAGGAAGACCTTATCTTACAATGCATCTGCGCAAACCCAGATGTCAAAATATGGCTGGTATTATTTAGCTGTGCAATATTTCTCTATTATACTAAACGATTTGATTTACCCTTTAAGCATATACCTACTAGATGCAATCATGCCATCGGCAGTGAAAACAAGCGTGCAAGAGATAAAGTAGAATGGATCTATAACCTTTTTCTCTCGCACGCTTTTTCTGATTGGTTGTCGAGGAAGAGTATATATCGCGCCCTGGGTGCTCATTGGTCAGCGGGGTATATACCCTCTTCGCCAACCAATCCGAGCAAGGTTGTGAGAGAAAAAGGTTATAAACCTATTTATCTTTCTCTCTCGCACGTTTGTTCGCACTGCCGGGCGGCAAGGCTGCCTCCAGCACGTATATGCTCGAAGGGTTACCTTTTTTTTTCGACAGTTGACGAAACAAACCTTAAAAAGCGCCCAACGTGGTACGGGGCACCCCTGGCCGAACTCTAAAAAGCTACATGAGACTGGCACATCATGTTGTTTTGTTGGAAATGGCAACAAAGGTATTATATTGTTTGGTTCTTTAGAAGCTGTGAAAATTATTTTAATAGAGGGACAGGTCTTCTACAGTTCATCGGTGGGCAAGAGAAGGATCCTTTATGATAAAAGTGGGTTCATTAATAACGAACGGCTTTTCTTTGGCTTGAATCCTTTATGCCAAAAGTTGTGAAAAAAGCTGTACCGCAGACATGGCAATATTATTCCAAGTTGGTTCTGATTTCAGATACATACAGAGGGTACAGCTTAAAAAAAGTTTAGTAATATCTGACTAAAATATACAGAGTGTAACATAAATATGGAACGCTCGAAATACCTCCCACACCGTTTATCCAATTTTAATGAAACTATGTACTCATAGGTTCGAAATTACGCCGGATCGAATGGTGAGTTCCGCGTCGTTGCCAAGTTTACCGTTTTTCTGAAATCGAATGGAACTTCGTTTTTTTAAACGGAACACCCTGTTTTTGATTCAGTTTTTGAGTTCTGCTTAAGATTGTGTATACTTTTTGTATAAAGTATTTTTTTCTAACGATAACAGTTTCTGAAAGAATTAAGATTAAAGTAATACTTAATATGTTTTACCTACAAATACCTGCATAGTAAGCTTACCTGGAATATCTGAGATTGTCAATATTTTTACACAATTATTTACACAAAATGGATCATTTAACTGAAACCCAAAGAATCAAAATTTTAATGATACTGGGTTATGGGGACAGAATGAGAACACAACAAGAAGTTTGTAATATTATTAATGTCAAATATCCTGACAGAAATCCGTTAACAACATCTACTGTAAGCAAAGTTTTTAAAAAATTCCGTGAATCTGGACACGTAAAACTTGGACGACCTAAAAGTTCATCAGATGGTGATAAGACTCTGAACGTTTTGTTGAGTTAGAGGAAAATCCCACCTTTCTACCAGAATACTGGGAGAAGAAAATCACATTTCCCATATGTCAGTAGACCGCCTGCTAAAAACCGAAAAGTTTCATCCCTACAAAATAAAACTGGTACAAGAGCTCTCAGAAGACGACTATGACAGACGCTTGCAATTTTGTGAAATTATGATGCAGCTCTGCAACCCCAATCCAGATTTTGTCCCCCAGACGAATCAACCTTTTTTTTAAACGGAACTGTTAATAGACATAATTGTCGTTATTGGGCCAGGAAAAACCCTCACTGGAAACGCGAAAATCACACCCAGTTCTCTCGAAAAGTAAATGTTTGGGCTGGTATAATAGGTCGAAGAATAATTGGCCCATTCTTCATGAAAGAGACGTTAAATGGGAAAAGATACCTGCAGCTTTTAAGAAATGAAATTGTCCCGGCTCTTGTGCAACTATTTCCAAATCGTAAGTCGTGTTAATTATTTTTTTTACTACTACACTCGCGTACGGCCCTCCCGACAAACTTTCCCATTAGTAAAAAAAGTAATACTTTACTTTTTTTTATTATTTTAAAATTATATTTTGGGCAATAATCAAGCACCAAGATACGAAATATGGTTTCAGCAGGATGCCCGTAATGTTCGGCAGTATCTAAATAATGTTTTTTTGAAAGATGGATTGGACGTAGGGGCACAATCGAGTGGCCAGCTCGGTCTCCGGATTTGTCGCCCCTCGATTATTTCTTGTGGGGCCACCTAAAAAATGTCGTTTTCAAAACCAAGCCCACTAACCTTGATGATTTAAAGTTAAGGATAGCAGCAGAATGTAGGAGAATTAAGGAAACTGACAGCCTTCTAAATGTTTTACATGCTTTTACGCTGAAATTAGCTTATTGCAAGGAAGTAAATGGGCAACATTTTAAGCATCTGATTTTATTTTGTTTTGTTTATTGTTGTTAAGTTATTGCCTCCTGTATTGTTTATTCTTGTATTTGTAGGTAAAATACACTAAGTATTACTTTAATCTTAATTTTTTCAGACACTGTTATCTTTACACAAAAAGTACACACAATTTTAAGCAGAACTCAAAAACCAGATCAAATACAGGGCGTTTCGTTTAAAAAAACGAAATTCTATTCGATTTAAGAAAAACGGTAAACTTGGCAACGACGAGGAGCTCACCATTCGATCCGGCGTAATTTCGAACCTATGAGTACATAGTTTCATAAAAATTGGATAGACAGTGTGTGAGGTATTTCGAGCGTTCCATATTTATGTTACACTCTGTATGTGTGGGATGGGAAATGGCAGATTATTTTTGTGAAATTAATTGTGTCTTTGACAAAACAAAATTTTTGGTGCCCAATTTTGTATTAATTGAAGTGCTTGTTAAAGATATATGCAATGCAGTGCGCTTGTTTTCTTAGTGAAGCTTAGACACTGGCTTAAAAAAAATAATATTAGACTATTAGAGTGAGGATTACCATCGTCAGCAAAACTACTATTGGGTTTAATCGTGGACAAAAGCCCTTCTAAGACGAAAGAATCATTAGAGGATAGTTACAAATGTAGGACTACATTTTTTTAAGACGATTGGTGGTATTTACCCATCTTAAAGGATATTTTGGTGTTAGGAGAAAAAAATGCGCTTGATCTGCTTGACTCTTAATACAATAAAAAATAAAAATAACCATTGAAAGGGGAAGATTAACAAGAAGGTCCAGAACGAATAGAATTGGCAGTAGATTGTTTAGCAAAGAGTTCGTCTCGAAAAGACTGGTAGCAATCGCTATAGCTAAGCATGTTATGTGTTTATGCGATTTAAGGTTATTCTTAAGGTACGTTTTCTATGGGGCTGCTAACGCACGCGTTGTCACGCAGCGTCTGATGCAAACGGCTGACGCCAGTACACCCATTTCCTATGAAGTGTAGACGCGAGTGATCTGTTGTCAAAAAAGTACAGTTTTCTGAAAAAATGTGCGAAAACAAAAAAATATTTTTATTGGATTTACTATTAGAAGAAATTGAGGACGAAGAAATTTTACTAAAAAGCATGTGCAAAGAAAATGAACAAGTTCATCCATTATTTAAAACCAGAACTGACGAAGGATTTTATCCTTATATGATGAAAGTTTTAAGTCGTAAAGGCAAGGGTATTTTTCAACGCATTCCACCAATATTTCATCTTCCTCTGCGGAAAATAAAACTTTCGACATCGTACAGGCACGACTTTGACAACCGGCGGCTGACGCTTGACTGCCTCGAGAGGGGTAGGGCCGCGGCGTCTGTAGCCGCCAGCGGTTGACGCTTGCGTCTGACGCTCGAAAAGAAACGGATAAATGAATTGTCACATGAGCAGTACTAGGCGTCAGACGCTGTGCGGCAGCCGCGTGCTTCAGCCGCCCCATAGGAAACGCACCTTTAAGAGTAACCTTGTCAAGGTTATATGATACAACAATTATTAATTTAAATAAAACTACAAAAAAGATTTGTTTCATACCTTTATTAACAAAAATTATCCTTAATGAAATAAAAGGTAAAAAAAAAAACTAACTCAAGACTAGATTTGTATGTTTTCTCCTATTATTAACGATAACACATGTCCACAAAAAAAGTGTTGTGTGCTGGGTGTCGGACTAGGATTTTTAGGGCGTATTTTTTTCCACTCAACACGAATCTGAAGTCAAAATTGGGGGAAATTAGCAAAGAATCGAGAAAAACTCAAAAAACCGATATGGTACATTTACCGGCAGAAATTGGAATGTTTGGATTACTACTGTATAAACTATAAGAGATACAAAAAAATTCATAAAAATAAAGCTTTTCAAATTCTATATAAAAGTTTCTGTACGGGTGTCCAAATAAGAAAAGGTGGCCGGTGTATCTCAGAAAATGTTTATCGTACAGGTTGGGAAAAATATTTTTTAGTAAAGTAGTCAAGAGAAATTGCTGAAAATTATTTCAAGTTTTGAAATGCCGCTAAGGTAACTGCAATCTTGAATCTAAAAGTGATGTTTGCTGTGAATTTTGCTATATTAACGTAACAAAAAATACCTGCTCTTTAAAGACAAGGATAATCTAAACCTTTTTGTTTGACAATTTTGCTTATCTCTAAAAATAAAGTGGTGGGGGTATTCAAAGGTTTCCCCAAAATACGCCCTGTATTTCGAAACGGCTGAGCCGATTTTAACAAACTTGGGCTAGTTGAAAAAGCTATTCTTAGACTATAAATCTTAAAATATTTAAAGTTTTGTTAGTTTTCCATGTCGCCGCTAGAGGACTTTTTTCGACATTCCGACAAAAATGGTTAATTTTCCCCAAAATAAATGCGTTGGTATAATTTTTTCTGTATGAAAAAGTAGCTAAATAATGCCTAAAGAAACTCGCGGAAACCGTATCTCGATATCTTGTTCCTTACCTAAAATTTAGACCAAATTTAGACATAAGCTACAAGAAATTTTATAAAACATAAATTGTGTATTTTTACAAAACTTTTAATTTGAGTAAAATAATATTTTTATCTAAATGCTGTACTTTACGAGTTATAATCAAAAAAGCGAACTCCAGGAGTGTACCTTGAAAAATCCTGAAAATTCGATTTTTTGATTATAACTCGTAAAGTATTGCATTTAGAGGAAAAGATTATACTACATAACATAAAGGTTTTAGAAAAATTCATAATTTATGTTCCATAATATTTCTTGTAGCTTTTATAGTTTTTGAGATATTGACGTATAAAATTTTCTTTGGCCTAAATTTTAGGTAAGGAATAAGATATCGAGATACGGTTTTCGCGAGCTTTTTTAGGCATCATTTAGCACTCTTTTTCATAAAGAAAAAATTATACAAATGATAAATTTTTGAGAAAATTAACCAATTCTATCGGAATATCGAAAAAGCCCTCTAGCGGCGACATGGAAACTAACAAAACTTCAAATATTTTAAGATTTACAGCCCAAGAATAGATCTTTTTAGCTAGCCCAAGTTTTTGTTAAAATCCGCTTAGCCGTTTTAAAGATTGTGATTTACGGAAACATTTGAATACCTCCCACCACTTTATTTTTAGAGATTGAGCGAAAATTGTCAAACAAAAAAGGTTTAGATTATCCTCGTCTTCAAAGACCAGGTATTTTTTTGTTAGGTTAATATAGCAAAATTCATAGAAACATCACTTTTTTAGATTCAAGATTGCAGTTACGCCCGAGGGCCATTTCAGAAACTTGAAAATAATTCCCAGCTATTTCTCTTGACCACTTTTACTAAAAATATTTTTCCCCAACGCTATGCAATAAACATTTTCTGAGATACAGCCGGCGTCCTTTCTAATTTGGACACCCGGTACATATTTTGATGAGATGAATAATGATATAAAAGAAAATGTAATTTTGACAAAAAATTTCGGTTGAATATAGGAATTTTTTTTATTATTGTGATTTTTGGGTTTTTATTATAAAAAAGTTATTAAATTTAGTTAAGTTACAAATCACTTAAAATTTGCAGACAAAATCCAACAACAAAAAAATATAGAATTTTTTTTCCAAAATCCTCAATATTTGATTTTTCGATTATAACTCGAAAAATATTGCATTTAGTCAAAAACATTTGTAAAAATACATACTTTATGTCCTAAGATGTTTCGTGAATAATTTATAGTTTTTAAAATATTTACATTTTAAATTAAAAAAAAATATATTAATATCTGAAATTACGCCTTTTCTCGACTTTTTGCTGTTTTTTGTCCCCAATTTTGACTTCAAACTCGTGTTCAGCGAAAAAAAAAACGCTAGAAAATTTTAGTCCGACACTCAGCCAGCATACACCACTTTTTTGTGGACCTGTGTAATCTAACATAATTAACTGATATCGTAAAGCAAATTATCTACATTGCAGAACATTTCGGTTGATTATCGAAAAATAAATTGGATATAAGGCATTGTATAAGAATCCACTAATCCTTTCCATTGGACGATTCTGAATATTATACAGGATGTAAAAGAAAAATTATTTGCTTTTTGCAATTTTACTTTAGTTTTTGAAAGTAATGCATATCGCTTTTCATAGAAACTCAATGAGTACTGCTTCTGCAGGAAATAAGTAGTGAATAATTTGTGTTTAAATTAGGATTTCTTTTAAGTTACAATGAATTAATTTTTATATACACTTTAATTAAACCACAACAAAATAAGTAATTATGGTAACATAAATTGCCTTTTAAGTATTATTTGCACATAAACACTCTAGTTGCTATTTCCTGTAGAATCAATCCAAACTAGCTTGGAGATTTTTTTTATTGCCTAACAGTTTAAAAAAGTAATTTACACATTGCAAAAACCCTATTTGTAACTTTTTAAGTAAAGGGAATTCTTTACTCTCAAAAACATGACACATTTTAATTTTTAATTGTTTTTGCCCTCTTTTATCCAAAAAATTTCAGACAGATTCCTGTATATACTCTAGGAACATACAGGGTGTTCCAAAATGGTTGGGCCAAACTCAAGGGGGTTATGGGGGACATTGTGGTGATCAATTTTTGCAAAAAACACCTAGTCAAAAATAAGCCGTTTTGGCTCCAGAGTCATTTTTGTTTGAAAGTCGATTATTTTGAATTTTTATTAGGAAATAGTTTGGTAAACATTCTGATGAAAAATAATAGAAAAATATATTTTATAGAAAGATACTTGTTTATCAGAGTCGCTTTCCAGCTGCCATCTGTTCTGCGTTTGAAGCGCATGAGCTTAATGGCTTTAGCCTTCGTGCTTTAAACGCCACATGGAACGTGACGAAACGAATTTACTTTTACCTAACCTTTCAAAACGTTTCTTGGGCTTCGAACACAAAATCAAAGGTAGGTCCTTCAGGGGAAAGGGGGAAGCACTTATTGCGCGTATGACGCAAAGTCAAAAAACTTGGCTGGAACGTCTGCTTGGAGAATATAGGCGCACAGGTGCTTCGTTGCATGCACAAAACGGCAGGCTGGAAAACGGCTCAGTACTGCATTCCTAAACTCATTGTTATTGGCAATTTTAGTCGAAATACGTTTACGAGCTAGAATGTCTTTCTACGGTAATCTGGTACATTTTTCTGAATTATACAGGATCACCTAAACCAACAATTTCCTGCGTGATGGATTGGAAGAGGAGGAGCTATCAGGGCCAGCGGCGAAGTCCGACTTAAGCTCATTGGATTTTTTCTTGGAGTTACAGGAAGTCGTTGGTATATGAAACTTCTGTAAACACGAAGAAAAATTATTAGGAGGAGTGATGGCAGCATCTCTTCACATACAGCAAAATTCGCACATCTTTCAACGGGTACGCCATTCCATGAGTCGAAGAAATAATTTATGTAACCAAGTTGGACGTCGTCATTTTACAACGTTATTATAATTTTTGTATTTTTTGTAATAAATAAATAAGATATTGACGTTTTGTTTTAACATTTAAGGAGGTAACATCAACTTTCTAAGAAAATGACTTTAGAGCCAAAACAGCTCTTTTTTACTAGGGTTTCTACCAAAAATTGTTCACTACAATGCCCCCATAATCCCCTTATTTTGTACAAAACTTTTTGGAACACCCTGGTTATTTTTTACAACTTATTATATGAAAATTAATTTGATGTAAAGAAATATAGAATGGGCATAAGAAAAGTTTTATCTGCTGTCTTAACTATTTTCCTGAAACCAACGTGCTTGTCCAAATACCTTATTTAAATTCATAATAGCATCTAAAACCCAATAACAGTACTTGTTTGGAAAATATATAAATGCAATAATGTTAATAAATATTATCCTCGACCTTAATAACCTTTTGTATTTTAAATTTGTTGTAACATATAATAATATGTTATCCTTTTAATATTTTAATACACATGTTTTTAATGGTGTAAAAATCATAATAATGATTTAAAAATTGTATACTTTGTAATTTACGAATAAATTTTAATGAAAACAGTTTAATTTTCTGTTGGCACTATAATTTTTTACTTTAAAAAACACCTTTATTTGTTTTTCTTGAAAAATGCGAACTTTTTCCGCTATTTGACTTTGAATCTTTCAAATTTAGCATTTGACGAACAAAAGCTAACGATTAACAAACCAGTTGGTCTTATTGGTTGTAGAGAGATTATAAAAACATTTTTTTTAGTTTTTTGATAAGCTACAATTTTCTTGCTAGGATTTTTTTGATAAAATGCATATTTTTAGAGTTATTCATGAAAAACCCATTAAACCTTGATTTTTTGTCGAAAATCTTTTACTCTCAATCGCAAATAACTCGAAAAATATTATTTTACCGAAAAATGTATAGAACATTTTTACTTAGAAATTACTTTTTCTTTATCGATTTCTGTAGTTAAATGTAAATTTCCACCCCTAAGATGGGGTGGCAACCACCCTCAGGATAAAAGCACACGTCGGCATGATATAAACTTTGATCCTTGGGCTATTTCCTACCTTCTGTGAAAATTTCAGGTTAATCCATGCAGGACAAAAAAATTCCTAGCCAAAATGCATCATTTCCTGTACTATTTGTATTTTTAGATTATTTATTTTATCTATTTTAAAAATAATAGTTTTTATAAATCCGTATTTTACTATAATAATGAACTTTTACACAATGTTTGTACAATTTTGTTCTTTATCAATAATTAATTTTATGTCGATTACTGGGTGTTTAAATTGTTTAATTTAAAGCCATCAGCACTATAAAAAGCTTAAAGCTAACTACTTCCAGAAAGTATTTTTTTAACACTGATCCAATGATTACGCGAATTTTCAATTTAACCATCTATCAACCAAATAGTAAATCGATAATTCAACCCTTGTGCGTGCATTGTTTCGGTTGCAAACTTGAGTAAAGATGAAGTGAGGCTTATTTACACTATCACATTAAACAATCTCTTGGCAAAGTTGACAATTGTGGCATTTTCCAGAATCCTGTTTATGTACTAGAAAAAAAAAAGAAAATATAATAATAAGTTTACTGCCATTTTGTCATAAGTAGATGCTATGTTCGTATTACAAGTCTATTTTTACAACTATAATATTATATTCTTACTTTTTTAATTTGTTCTTGGACCGACGGCCTTATTTCGGGCCACAAAATATCCAGAGCTTCTGGCGCCATCTTGGAAATTACTCGGTTTATGATATCACCTGTTTCTTTATCCTTTAAAAGATTTTCAAAGCGGTTCTAAAAAAGAAAGGTTTTTAAAAAGTAATAATATAAAAAAAAATTAACATATTTTAAAAATATTTGTGCACCCGGTGATGCATTATTGCCATTCTAAGCTTTTATGTATTTTTTTAGAATAGGGATACAGCAAGTGTGTCAATGACTACGTTCATGTCCATAAACGAAAATCCTATAAAAACTTATGAAAATGCTGTTTAGGCACTTAGAAAATACTCCCACGGTATATTTTTGGATCGCTGATTTTGAATTTCGGGGTCCCAAAACCCTTGAATCCCCTTAATGGGCAAAAAGCACCCTTTTTAGAGGTTTTGTAAGATTATTCTTATGAAAAATTTATAGAAATTATTTATTATTAATAAAAATTTATATTTTTCATGTCATTCTATTCATTTAAGCCTTAAAATTTTGAGGTTATTCATTGTGTGTACGATTAAAAACAAATGCAAACAAAAAAATGTTGTGCTTTATGCCTAAAATTTAAAAAAATAGAATTTCACGACCCAAAAATATTTTTCTCCCCTAAGGTCTTTTAAGTACCCCTCGCATCCCTTCTGGGGGCTTAGAATATACATATCCAATTCGAATTAAAAGTTAAACTATGAGTTTAAAATAATTTCTTTTGTATTTTACGTTATTATACCAAAAAATTATCGTACAAAAAAGTATAAATTTCAGTTCCAAAAGACGAAGAATTGATGACAATTGAATAATTCATATATTTTCATAAATATGTTTTAACCGTAAATAAACTTATTGTATTGTAAGTAATTACTTTCTTATTGTAAAGTCCTTATTTATATTTATTAATAAAAACAATTTAAAAATTAAATACAGTATTATGTTTGTTTCCTAATATATATTTTGGTACAATTTGGTTTGTTTTAAATAATTTTTCTTAAAAAAATGCAACAGTAATCAGTCTAAACTAATTGATTTAATTTTAATTCAAATTGGATATTTTCTAAGCCCCCAAAAGGGGTGCGAGGGGTACTTATAATCCCTTAAGGGAAGAAAACATTTTTGTAAATATGATGAGAGCAAGACCAAGACAAGACCCAAGACCGGGTAGTCTTGGTCTTGTCTTGGTCTTGGAAGATCTTGCTGTTTTGTTTTTTTTTGCTAGTAATAATTTAAACTAAGAATCTTAAATAATATATATATATATATATATATATATATATATATATATATATATATATATATATATATATATATATATATATATATATATATATATATATATATATATATATATATATATATATATATATATATATATATATATATATATATATATATATATATATATATATATATATATATATATATATATATATATATATTATTTAAGTATACCTAAAATTGAGAAAGATTTGCTTTTTTATTGTATTGTTTTTTTTTCCATATTGTAGACCTGAAGAAGGAAATAAATATTTTCAAAAAGCTCGTTAAACTAAGAAGTGTTTCACTTTAATTAGCCCTCTCCTGGACCGATACCCAAGAAATTTATTACCTTTGTTGTTTAACTGGTCGGCCAAGACTTCCTCCCCCTTTATTTTTTATATATATATATATATATATATATATATATATTAATTTATTTTTAAAAAAAAAATTTTACTTACAAATAAATAAAGATGGAGACTATATTTTTTGTTTTAAAATTTTAAAATATACCAATTTTAACCTTACATGTACATTTAAATTATTTGATTAAAAAGGATATTTTAAATGTAGGGGTTTATTTATTTATAGCGCTTCATTTTAGTGATAGGAAATATTTAAATTTTCTTTGAAGAAGCATATAAAATTACAATACTGAGTACTCTGAGGGTAGAAAAAAAAACTTTTAATTTCAACCAGATGTGAAATTTTCATGAAAATGATTCTGATATGTAAACATTGGTTTCTAATTAAAAAAAAAGGTATTTAGGAAGCTTTTCAGTTCAAATAAACTTTCTATGTTCAAATTAGTCAAACATTTGCCGTACAAAGTTTGTACAAATACTTTATAAACATTCCGCATATACAAGGAAGCTCGATAGTGCGACAAAGATCGATATATCCGAAACCGTTCATAATGGTAAAAAACTGAATATACAAAAATTATAGAAAAAAGGGCGTAAAATTTAAAATTATTTTCTATTTCAGAATTTTCCAAAAAATCCACTACCACTCAAGAAAACTTCCTTATTTTTAGCTTTTAACCTAAAATAGAAAAATTATAGCAAAAAATTCATTAAAAAAAAATCGCTTTCCTGTATATTATGCTGGAAATTCTTGAACTGTCATGTAGGTACAATGTCGACGTAGATGATTTTTTATATATCATTTTCGGGTGTGACAAAAATGACGTCATCATTATACTTTTGGCATTGTTTTGACTTTTCCGTCTAAACCGGAAGTGAAATTTAAAATCCATTTATATAAAAAGTATTCCTATATAAAATGACAAATATATTTTTTTATTAAACCATCACTTTTACATTTATATCTTAGTTTAAAGGAGCAATCTAATGATACCACTTCTTACAGTGTGGCACAAAAATAGTGTTTTCCTGGATTTTGGAAATTTTTGATCCAGTAAGTGGCATTACTAGATACCTAATAAAAGACATTAGGAATAGGTAAGTAATTTTCAGCTTCTATAACTTTTGTACTCTTAGTTTTTCTCTGGCGTAAATGGTTTTGGAGATATCGAGCTTTGTCGGACCATTGAGTAGTAATCTTATTATTTTTAAAACATGTTACTGAATCTACTAGTTATCGTTTTTAGATAATTTTATTAAAAAACGAAGTGATCGATTTAATTATTATTTTATTAAAGAAACCTGTTACTCATAAAATAATCGCCTTTTTAGGCAGTTCTCGGCACATTTTTTGTCATGTCTGTATGAAATACCTCTGTATATTGAATATAAAAATTGAATATTATAATTTAAAAAAGTGACAAAAAAAGCAAGAGTCTTGAGGTCGGTCTTGGTCTTGCGTAGTCTTGCACCCTCGGTCTTGGTCTTGGTCTTGCATACCCCAGTCTTGGCCTTGGTCTTGCAAGCGAGAAGGGTCTTGTCTTGGTCCGGTCTTGGTCTTGCTGCAAGACCAAGACCAAGACCGCAAGACCAAGACCGGTCTCGCTCATCACTAGTCGTAAAATGGCTCTTTATTCAAAATTTAAGGCAAAAAGCAAAAACATTTTTTGTTTGCATTTTTTTATCTGTGCGATATTTTGGGGATTATTGGGGCGTCTTTTACCCCCAATAAATTACCCAAAAATTAATTTAGGCTTAAATTAATATAATGTCAATAAGTATACAAATTTTTATCAATATTAATTAATGTCTATAAATTATTCTTTAAAAATCTAGAAAGGGCGTTTTTTGCCCTTTTAGGGGTGACGCTGGGTTTCAAAGGTTTTTGGGACCCCCAAATTCGGAATCAGCGATTTAAAAACGTACCCTGGGAGTACATCCTATGTGCCTAAAGAGCATTTTCATATTTTTTTAAATATGATTTTCGTTTAAAACCCCTTAAAAGGAAATTCGGAATCAGCGACGTCAGCAGTAACCTAAAGGCGGCGACTGACTTGTAACCGAACGTTGTAATGTAACATGTTACACATCGAACATTCACGCTGTGAATACAGAAAACTGCGGCGTTCGCGGCGAGCTACTCGCGCTCGCCGCGAAAAAAAATAATTATTAACTAAATCAGCTTAAAATGCTCAAAAACGTGTAAAAAACTAATTTGAGCAAAAAAAACGGTCGGTCTGTCTTTCTGTCTGTTGGTTCGATAACTTTTGAAGAATTTAAGCTATTAACCAAAAAGAAGAGGTGGTAGTGGTTGAAAATTGTAAAGAAAAATCTATTAATATGTCGTTTTAGGGGTTTTTTGGTATACAAATTTTATTTTTTCACTTGTATGTCATTTTAATAAAAAATTGGGGAGGTAGTAAAAAAAAAGAAGGAAAAATAAAGTAATATGTCTTTTTTTTTTTTTTTTTTGTATACGGATTTTAAAACAGTGATGTGGAAGTAATAAGTCTGTCCACCGTTTTGTTGTCTGCTTCTGTACAAATTCGTTACCCAAACGCGTTTTTTTTCTCGTCTTCAAATAACAATAGCGTACTAGCAGAAACGCAAACGCGACCTCCATATTTGACATTTTCGACGACACTGTGAAGACGAATGGTGGATCACTCGTAAACCGAGCATTCAAACGCGAATATTTGCTACGATGTGGTGATGAACTGAACGGATTGCTGTAATGTAATGCTCGTAGCGAGCATTACATTACAACGTTTGGTTACAAGTCAGTCGCCGCCTTAAAGGAAGTCTCTACTTGCAGCGAAATTGGGCAGCCAAGACCCGCGTTTTAAATGGACTATAGTGCGAATAAGTATTTTTTGTTTTAAAGCCGTTTCTTTTTTAGAAATAGTAATAATAATAATAATAATCCTAACAATACCTGTTTCTATTATAATTTTATTTTAAAGGTGTTCTTGATTTTAAAAATTATTTGATTTTATGTTTAATTACATGTTTATGTACAAACCTCAAGTTTTCCTAGTTTAATATCTATACTTAAACTTTCAACTCTCAGTGTGGCAGGCAGTGTAAATTTTAAAATCGTCGATGTGCCCAGCTTTAAATCAATTAAATTCAACCTAAAATTATTAAAATTAAAACTCACACATGTAATTTGTATTTTAACGAGTCGAAATAATATGTGGGAAGGATGAATCGCGTAAATTATATAATCTAACATGTGATAAAACAAAAAAAAAACATACACGCGCAACAACAGATTTTTTTGTGTGGTTAGGAAGTGTAATCCATTTTTACACTATAAAAAATCAACCCAAAAGCTAACACATTAATCATATCAATAATATGGCATTTTCGTGTAAAATATAACTTAAATATCCGTTTTTTAGACCTTTTGTACAATGTTTTCCTTTTCCTAAGGCAATTAGCAAAACCAGTATTTACTGAAAATCTTTTTTTTTTGTAAAAGTTTTTTATTTGTAGGACAGCTCACGAAGGTTTGTATGATGCCTAAGTACTCTGGGAAGGGGAAGTTCTCTCAACTTCTTAACCTAATTTTACCATGTCCGTCAATTATGCCCAACTATCGAAACATGTATACAGTGTGTCCCAAATTGGTGGGAAATGTATGGGGATCTTGGAAACCACGATAGATAGAAAATCGGTTAAATAGGGAAAGTTTTGGACAATTAGGTTAGTAAGCTAATCCCGTTTACTACATGGTTTTATCTATTTAGGTTTTTAACAAATTTTGAAAAAACCTGAAACAGGCATTTTTTTTAAGAGTGAAAATTTTTTAAACCTGTAAAAACTTCTTTAAAGCAACTTTTTTTGTAGAATATGACCGTGTAGTCAATTTTTATTTTCTACGTTTCGGGTTTTTAGAATAATCATCAACTTTATTTTTTCATATGGACGCCATATTGGATTTTTACGCAGCCAAATAGTGCTTGTTATTCTGATTTCAACAATGTATAACATGTTATAATTTAAAAGTTTATAACCTCATTTATTTCAAAAAACAAATATTTTCTTGATTGGCCTTGATTCCAGCGAACGTCATTTTTTTGTAAACAATAAAATATTAGTAAATGTCAAAATAGATAAGCTAAACAGATATGTTACAGAAATGGGTTTCGCGAACAAAGGTATACCGTTAATACCGTGTTACAACAAAACTACACGTAACAAGTTAATTGAAACAAGTAAAAACAAAAACAATGAAAAGTGGCTAAACTAATATTTCTACTTAAATGGAGATGTAAAATAACGACCTAAAATTCAAAATGTTGTCCATTTCTCTCAACATATTTACGATATTTTTTTAAATAGTCTTAACTACCCTATGAATGGGGTTGATTTAGGTATGTGGAATTCTCTATCAACATCCCTGGCTGAAGATGTTGGATTTTCGTTAAAATGTTGGTTAACTGCAGCATCTCGTTGTCGATTTTTTTCAACGTACTTCTTAGGTCGTGGTTTTTTAAAACTTTCGAATTCAAGCAAATTTGTAACCAGTTTTCAAAAGTATGTTAGTTTAGGATGCTGCCTTTCGGTCGAAATACGTTTGCACAGCTATATTAATATTTCTATTGCTTTGGAAATAACGTTGCAAAATATCAAGTTTTTCTTAAAATAACTAACCATTTTACAAAGTTGAAAAAATTGTAATAACGTACCCGAGCTAACTTGATAATGACGCTAGATAACATTCGCCGGAATCAAGGCCAACGGAGAAAATATTTGTTTTTTAAAGTAGATGAGGTTATAAACTCCTAAACTATAACATGTTACACATTGTTGAAATCAAAATAAAAAGCACTATTTGGCCGCGAAAAAATCCAATATGGCGCCCATATGAAAAAATAAAGTTGATGATGATTATAAAAACCCGAAACGTAGAAAATAAAAATTGACTACTCGGTCATATTCTACAAAAAGAATTGCTTCGAAGAAGTTTTTACAGATTTGAAAAATTTTCACTTATAAGAAAAATATGGCCAATTTTCGAAAATGCATGTTTCAGGTTTTTTCAAAATTTCTCAAAAACCTGAATAGATAAAACCATGTAGTAAACGGGATTAGTTTACTAACATAGTTGTCCAAAACTTTCCCCATTTAACCGATTTTCTATCTATCGTGGTTTCCAAGATCCCCATACATTCCCCACCAATTTGGGACACACTGTATACTGCATGCGACGACCCTTTTAGGCAATTTGGCAGTGTTACTACAGACGTTATAAAAATGACTATTACCTCCAATCACCCCCACTAACCTCTTGGTAATGTCTTCTAGACAAGACCTATAGTTTTACGTAAAATTTAAACCAAACAGAATATCACGCGATGAAGTGGTCGTCCATTGAACTACTAACCACGCCCGGTATTGTTTACCTTCGCAGGAACATTACGTCGTAAGCGTAAGTAATCGCTCCTATTTTGTTTAGATAAACTCAGGTTTATATTACGTTTTGGTTAAATCATGCGCCAATAAAATACAATGTAAAATATTTAAAAAACTGTCAATTAACAAAAGATAATTGGACAAACGATGATTAAGCATTTTCGTCTAAATCTTTATAAAAACTTAAACCATTTTGCAGACTTTTTTGCGAGGTGACAGAAAAACAATTTTGATTATTCTTTTACTTTGGCTCGGTTCACTTAAGCTTTAAGCCTAAGTACTAACATATTGTGAGTATCTGAAGTAAAGTAAGAGGTGGTTTATTATCAAAAAACGTAGATTTAGAAGTCTGGAGAGGAAAAACTTCTCCAGGCAGCCGGTTCCACACTCTAGACACCTTAGGAATGAATGAATTAACAAAGAAGGAAGTTTGAAGCCTCTCTAGATGGACTGTAAAAGAAAACATAATAGTGGACCTCCGTGTTTTTCAATGGGAGGTGCAGGAGGTGGAATTTATGTGAGACGCCATTTTACAAGACATGGGAATAATATTCCAGAGTTAGTCTAATTTAGGATACATACGAAGTATACAGATTAGAAAGAGAAAAATACTTTTTGGTCGGAAAAGAAATCCGACCTTTTTCAAAGGTCTGAAATAGGTCCCAATTTAATATTGGTTGGTACATTCCTAATTATATACCTTTTAAATATTCCAACATTAATAGATACCATATCAAAAATCAAAATTATAGTGACTAATTTTTGATGCTTTGTTTTTTAACACAGCAAAAACATATACACTATAGCTTCTGCTAGGTTTAATGAAGATAAACAGGATACCAAACATAATTTTATAAATTTATTAAATTCAATAATTACCTATAATTATGATTTTAAATTCTGTATAAAAAAACTTACCAAAAGGGTCCATCACCGTAAATAACAAAATTTTTTCCAACTTTTCCATCAACCTTGTATTTTCCAGTTACTTTAATAAACGGAAACGTGAGATTTAAGTCCAGTTTAAACCTAAAATTTAAAAAATTTTAAGAGTGCGTTTACGCTACACCTTAGGGGTCGGGCGAAAGGACGCGGAGACGGTGGGCGGAGACTAACAAACTCCCACTACCACAATTTTCGTATAGCCTCATTAAAAATATTATATTTTATTTAGGTTCTTCCAAATTCGGTGTATCGATGCGATGTTGTTTCCGATTGCAAGCCTACAGGAGATAACGTTTTTCGGTAACTATTTTTCACTTAAATGACAAAAATTATACACCATTTTAAAGTTAAGGAAATAATCTATGCCTTTGCTGTAACGGATTTTTGAAATATGAGTCGAGTTAAGAGAAAATAGTATCTAAACATAACCGATTTTAGGGTGACTTCACTCAAGGAAATATTAAAAACTAAATCCAAATTTAAAAAACTATTACACAGAAGTCTAGATTTAAGTGTTGGTTAGTTAGTTTTTGAAAATTATCGATAACTTATACCGTTTTTGAGAAAAACATTATGCCCCGAACCCCAAATTGGATCCAATTTTCGCGGCGCGAATGGACTCTTAAGCGATATCACAAATAAATGAACTGTACAGGTTTTTCTGTTGTAATACCATTTTCTTTCTCTTTAATTGTTATAAGAAAAGCAATGTAATCGCATAAATATCTTTTAAGATTTTTGCAAATCTTCTGGTTTTGGGGTCCCTAGATTACAAAAACCATGGCATACCATTTCCGTTTATCTGTCGGTCTGTCTGTCCGTCACCTCAACTTAAAAACGGAATAAGATATTGATTTTAAATTCGCTTCTATTGAAAAATAAGCGACCCGATTATTTCAAACAATATCGCTTTAAGGGTAGAGAGAAGAGAAGAGGAGAGAGAGAGATTTAGCCGGAACTGACGCAGGTCAAAATTTAAAAGGGTACCCTGTATATTTTTATAGGTAGTTACATAGGACTTTACATTTTTTTGATATATCATAGAATCTCTCGGTTTTTAAAATGGTGGCATAGGAAGCGTTTATGAAAAAATTTCCAAATTCTTCGGGGGAAGTGGAATTTTTTTTTAAAAAAACGGATCGTAAAATGCGAATGGTCAAGAATACGCCCCTTTTTTAAAAAAACTTGCACCAGTAACCAACTAAAAGAATGTATTTGGGGGTTTTTTTAAATAAAATTTAAAACAATTAATTTTCCCCCAAAAAAAGTCTTGTCTTTTTTTTTCAAATTAAAAACATATTTAAAATTTGCAAAAAATTTTGTTTTGACAAAAAAATTTCCCTTTTTTTTAAAACGATTATTTTGTTGAAATAAAAAAAAATTTATTTTAAATAAAAATTTTTTATAAGATGTGGGTTTTTTTTTTTAAAATTAAAAAAAAGGGGCTTCAAAATTTTTTCCCCTTTTTTTTTAAGGGGTGAAAATAGAAATGTACTTGGTTGGATATTTTTCTATAGATTAAAAAAACACACTTTGTTGCTAATATTTAATACGTTTCACTTTTTTTTTAAAATTTTTAAAATTTTGTCGGACAAAAAAATTTTTTTAAAAAAAAAAAAAAGTTGTAGTCATTATATTTATAAAAAATGAACTGTAGAAAAAAATTTTTTTTAAAAAAAAAAAAGGAAGTGGGCGGGGGGTTTAAAAAAAACTTTCCACAAACCCCCTTTTTGCCCAAAAATTTTTTTGGTTCTTGCTTTTTATTTTCCCCTTTTTTTATTGGTTTTGGATTTTTTTAATTTTTTTAAAAACCCGGAAATTTAAATAAAAAAATTTTTAAAAAAAAAAGGGTTTTAAAATTTCCTTTTTGGGGGGCCTTTTTTAAATTTTTAAAAACCCTTTGGCCCCCATTTTTTTCCCCAATAAATTTTTTTTTTTTTATTCTTTTTTTTTTTTTCCCAATTTGTTTTTCAAACCCTTAAAAATTAAAAAACCCCAAAGGGGGTTTTTTTTTTTGGGGGAAAATCAAAATTTTTTTAATTTCGGGAAGCTCAGAAAAGTCGGTAAAAAGTTTAAAAAAAACAAAAAATTTAGAAATACTTTATGGTCGAAATACTCCATGCTAAAAAGTTTTTAAAGATCAAGAAAAAAAAAGATATCGGCAAGTTTTTTAAGTTAGAGCATTTATTAAGAAACAAAATGTGGGGGGTTTGGCCAAAAAATCAAGGTTTTTTTAAAAAAAAAAAATATCTACATTTATTAATGAAACACCTGATGAAATAAACTTTTGATTTTTTTGAAAATAAAAAAATCCGACATCGAGGACAAAGGCAAAACCCCCTTTTGTAAATTTCCCTTCCCCCTACTTTCGTCCTGTCTGAAGAATTGGACGGAAAGTATTTGTTCTTATATCGGAAGTATACAGCATTACGGCCACGACAACAATCAACGGTTTTCGTATATTTCAAAAAGGGGGAAAATTTTTTCACAACAATGCGTTGGGGGCAATACATTTGGAAAAAAAGCCTTCTGGGGAAAACATTTTTTTGCCAAAAGCCGCAAAATTTCCCGGGGGAAAAAGGGGGCATAGATATAAAGGGTTAGGCGGTTTTGGGAAAACGACAACGGTAGCCGAGGGATACATTGAAAAAAAAAACCCCCCTACAAAAAAAAGGGGGTTAAAAAAAAAAAATTTTAAAAAACAAGAAGCCAAAAACCCCCGGAAGCCAGAAGAAATGTCCCGTTCCACAGACGCTGTTCAATCATTAAAAAAGGTTTCGTCTTAACATCGAGCAGCGAACCATCATCGACGTTTCTAAGAAATCATTTAAAAACGGCCATAAACCTTCAACATGCAACTAATTGTACTTTTAACATTAATATTGTTAATAAAAATTAATAATAGTTTTTTTTTATAATCAGTTAAAGTAAAAAATTTTAAAATTTTTTTCTTTGGGTTTTTTTAAAAATTTTTTTTTAAATATTCTTTTTTTTCTAATAATTCCAAAAATTTTCCCCTTTTTTTTTTCGAA
>JAHBCN010003885.1:69920-129066 GCA_019359885.1 Listronotus oregonensis
GGTTAATCGTGAAAGAGAAAATATCATTAATAAGAAGAAAAAATAGACTGCATTACTTGTTAAAATCTAAAAGAGTGACCATCTACAATAACTGATATACGTCGATTAAAAAGGAAACTGAAGAGCCAATACCAAAGTTTAGGTAAAAGACCGCGAAAAGAAAGTTAAAAGCTTTAAATATGAGAGTTATGATCTAGAAATTGCCAAGAAACTCAAAGAACTGTTCCGGGGATATTTAAAAAAAAAAATATCATTGGGGTTTTTTGGGCCAAAATTTCCCCCTTTGTCACATAAAATTCCGATAAAAACACCTTAGGTATCACGTAAATACACAGCTTAGTTTAAGTACAAAGAGGCTCACAAACAGTAAGAAATACAGAAAATGCTAAGGGCGAATTGCACAGTTACATTCCTAATTATATACCTTTTAAATATTCCAACATTAATAGATACCATGTCAAAAATCAAAATTATAGTGACTAATTTTTGACGCTTTATTTTTTAACACAGCAAAAACATATACACTATAGCTTTCTGCTAGGCTTAATGAAGATAAACAGGATACCAAACATAATTTTATAAATTTATGCAAATTCAATAATTACCTATAATTATGATTTTAAATTCTGTATATAAAAAAAAAACTTTCCAAAAGGGTCCATCACCGTAAATAAAAAATTTTTTTTCCAAATTTTTTCCATCGACCTTGTATTTTCCAGTTACTTTAATAAACGGAAACGTGAGATTTAAGTCCAGTTTAAACCTAAAATTAAAAAAAAAATTTAAGAGTGCATTTACGCTACACCTTGGGGTCGGGCGAAAGGACGCGGAGACGGGGGGGAGGAAAAACTCCCACTACCACAATTTTCATATAGCCGCATTTTAAATATTATATTTTATTTAGGTTTTCCCCAAATTCGGTGTATCGATGCGATGTTGTTTCCGATTGCAAGCCTACGGAGATAAGTTTTTCGGTAACTATTTTTCTTTTATACCTAAAGTCCAAAATTTTTGTCAGGGCTCATTTAATCCCGGCCACCCAACGACGGCGGCGAAAAAAAAACTAACACTAGTAAATGTTTTTTAAAATTTTTATGATATATTTTTTCCCTCAAATAACAGTAAACCCGGGCCCAAAAAATTTCACCCCACGTTGTCATATTTCCCCAAAAAAGTTACCAGCCAGGGTCGCACTTAAAATAGCACCCCAAATATTTTTAAAATCATTGAGAAGAAATAAAAGTGGAAACACATTCCTTAGTTTACAACTTGAACAGACATGAAAATAAGCGTATCGACAGGGTTTTTGTGCTGTTTGATGATTTTTTTTAGTTATTATTGATTATGGACAGATTTTGTGATTTAAATATTAATTGCTATACAGAGTATTTAGAAAATATTGTAAATTTCAGTAATACCTATATAGATATTGTTTTGTCCAATTTTATTATAGTTTATCTTATTTAGTGTATATAATTTAAAAAAGATTAAGTGTTAAAAGTGCTTTTACTTGAGTAAACAATGAATATTAACCAACCTTTAACTAGTTATCCGCCAAAAAAAAAAAACACAGTTAACTTAAAAAAACAAAAAGGGGTTAAAATGTTATCGAGAATACTTTTTCGCGTACGGTATTCTAAGTTTTAAAAGGCAAATAAACAATATTAGTAATTATTCGGATACTGGAAATGCGATTTTTTTACACTTTTACTTTCCGATTGTTAAACATGAATCGGCTGTTTTTTTGGCCGCCCCTTATAGAATTTCAAAAGAATAATAATTGAATTGTTTAATTCCATTTTACGACAATTCCAAATTTGTCATTTGCACGAAAACTTTAAAAAAAACTCATACCATTTTAATATTAAAAAAAATAACCAAAACGTAGGAAAAAAAACCCTTTAAATTTTTAATTAAAAGTAGGTAAAACGTTTCGTCCGAAATTCAAAAAAAGTTGACCTGTTGCCAAGTTGTAATAGTTTTCTTAATGACATTTTTAAAAGGAGCGAACCTTGCTTCGCTCGGCCCGCAATGTTTGATAAAAATATCCTCGATATGGTTTAATGGGAAATCGAAAGACCCGAAATAGTTATTGGATTCTACAAGCTGATGTTTTTGGGGTCCTTTTTTTTGTAGTGGATATTTTTATGAAGCAATGCGTGTAAATAACGTATTTAATATTGAATTTGCAAGATCGGTGGTGAATTGGCAAGTCGGTGTAACATGGATTGTCTATCGATCTGTTTTTACATTTTTTTAATTTATTTAAGACTGAAATTTTATTATTTTTTTCATGTAGCAAAAAAAAATTAAAAAAAGGGAAAATTAAAGAAAAAAAAGTTTTTTTTAAAAAAAAAGTTGAGAAATCGAAAAAAAATTAAATTTGTGTTCTATGCCTTAAAAAAAGGGGAAAAAAAAAAAAAAATTAATTTTTCTTTAAACCGAATAATCCAAAAAAAATATAGGCTTGTTACTAATTTAAAGGGTTGATGAAAATTGGGAAAATAACTTTTGCTTGTAAAAAAAAATTTTTATGTTTTGACGAAATTTTATCATTTATTTTCTAAAATGCACACGCCACTGGAATTGATTCCCCCCCACCCCAAAACCCGGGGCATCAAAAGCGAGCGATGGGGATTGACAGAAATTTTGAACTTGAAGTATAAATGAATAAATTATACACCAATTTTTAAAGGTAAGGAAATAACGCCTCTGCTGTAACGGATTTTTTAAAAATGAGTCAGTTAAGAGAAAATAGTATCAAACATAACCGATTTTGGGGGACTTTTTTTTAAGGAAATATTAAAAAAAAAATCCAAATTTAAAAAACTATTAACAGAAGCCTAGATTTAAGTGTTGGCTTTGATATAGTTTTAATATCGATAACTTATACCGTTTTTGAGAAAAACATTATGCCCCGAACCCCAAATTGGATCAAATTTTCGCGGCGCGAATGGACTCTTAAGCGATATCACAAATAAATGAACTGTACAGGTTTTTCTGTTGTAATACCATTTTCTTTCTCTTTAATTGTTATAAGAAAAGCAATGTAATCGCATAAATATATTTTTCAAGATTTTTGCAAATCTTCTGGTTTTGGGATCCTTAGATTACAAAAAAACCATAGCAGAGAGAGAGAGAGAGCGAGAGAGAGAGCGAGAGAGAGCGAAGATAGCGAGAGATAGAGCGAGAGATAGATAGATAGATGGGAGGGGGGGGAGAGAGAGAGAAAAGGAGAGAGAGAGAGAGAGAGAGAGAGAGAGAGAGAGAGAGAGAGAGAGAGAGAGAGAGAGAGAGAGAGAGAGAGAGAGAGAGAGAGAGAGAGAGAGAGAGAGAGAGAGAGAGAGAGAGAGAGAGAGAGAGAGAGAGAGAGAGAGAGAGAGAGAGAGAGAGAATTTAACCGGAACTGAACGCAGGTCAGTAATTTAAAAGGGTACCCTTTATATTTTTATAGGTAGTTACATAGGACTTCACAATTTTCTTCCCCGATATATTATATCATGGAAAAGCATTTATGTAAAATTCAATCACTTGCTAAACAACTTGCACCAGTAACCAACTAAAAGAATTTATTTACTGGTTTAAAAAAATTAAAACAATTAAGTTTCACCAAAGTGCTCTGCATTTTTTTAATTAAAAACATATTAAAAAATTGCAACAAATTTTATTTTTGACCTAAAAATTCCCATTTTGTAACGATTATTTTGGTGAAAAAAATAATATTATTTTAAATAAAAACTTTTGATAAGATGTAGGACTGCTTTCTTATTAAAAAAAAATGCTCTTCATAAAGTTTCTTTTTTTAAGCTAAAAATAAAAAAGTACATGGTTGGGTATTTTTCTGTAGGTAAAGAAACACACTTTGTTACTAATATTATACAGGGTGCCACAGATTCGAGTGCATGCATGGGGATCTCGGAAACCGTAAGAGATACGAAGTCGGTTAAATTATGGCAAAGTTGCGCATTTAGGTGCCTAATGGCATTTAGGTGCCTAACAATATCCGTTTAGAAAGTTGTAAATTCAGTCTCCGGGAGATATCCGAAAACTGAAATTTGGCGATTTCGTTTTATTTTTTTTGATGTTATTTAAAGAGATGAAAAACAAAAGACACTTTTTCATGGCCACTTTTTAAGCTCTACAAAACAGCGTTGAGGGATTTTCCATACGACGTTTCGTTTTCGTTAAACCATCATCAACTTTATTTTTTTAAATACGACACTCAATTGTTTATTGCATTTTTTTGAAGCAGTTATAATTCCAATTACAATGATGTATAACAGCTAATATTTTTCTGTTAAATAAACATATTTTCCATAAGAGACAATGAGTTAGACAAGGAACGCACATCATTTCTTATAGGGGCGTTCCATATTTGTTAATAAATATTAAGTGTTATACATTTTTGTAATTAGGATAAAGGACTTCAAAAAATTAAATAAAAACCCAGGTCCGTATTTAAAAAATAAAGTTGATGATGGTTTAACGAAAAACGAAACGTCTACGGAAATCTCTCAACGTTGTTTTGTACAGCTTAAAACGTGATCATAAAAAGTGTCTTTGTTTTTCCATATCTCTTTAAATAACGTCAGAAAAAATAAAAACGAAATCGGCAAATTTCGGTTTTTCCCAGATATCTCCGGAAGTACTAGGAATTTTACAACTTTCTAAACGGCATATTGTTAGACACCTAAATGCGCAACTTTGCCATAATTTAACCGACTTCGTATCTCTTACGGTTTCCGAGATCCCCATGCATGCACTCGAATCTGTGGCACTCTGTATACATATCACTTTCCATTTAAAATATTTAAAAACCTTTTTTTAGACTTCAAAATTTTAAAAAATCCTCGTAGTGTCAAAAATCTTAATAAAATGGGACCGCTTTGATCCTGGCCCCGGGGTATAGACACTAAGCGTGCTCAGCCCTATTGACCCCTATAAGCTGATAGATAACCTGAAATAAAATAAAAAAGAACGTTTTGGGGGCAGGTTTACCACCGTCTTCAAGAAAAAAATATTCTATAATATTTTAACTAAAAATTAAATAGTTTTTGAAATTAATGTTATAATTTTGATATAAAAATTTAGGAAATTCTGGTATAGATTTGTCAGAATTCTGAGAAAAAGTAAAGTTGAAGTCATTATATTTATAAAAAAATAAACCGGAGGCAGAAATAAGTTTTTTTGTATTTATGTTTTTGGTTCGATTTTATCTACAGAAAAAAGCATTTTGTGTTGTTGTGAAACCTTTTCCAACTTCTTCTAAAAGCGATTGTGATGTTCATACAATTTTTTGGTTAAAATTATTATTAAAAAAAATCATTCCCAATTATTTTTACTTAGATGTGTGGCTGCCGATTCTCCGTTAGTAGAAAACTGGAATTTCGGATCATAATTGTTGCTTTAAGCCAGCCACACACAGTCCGAAAACCCTCTGAAAAACTGCCCAAGTCTAGCCTTGAAAATCTTCAGAAAGTATGAGTGTGTGGGAACGCCTTTGTTTTACCGGACTGTGCAAGCCGACCTCCTGGCCTGCGCAGTTTTTCCTCTTAGGATGAAGGAATGTATGTGACTGGCATTTTATTATACTTCAAAGTCTTTCGTTTTGATTGTGCTCAAAGTTTAGTTTTTCGGAAACTTCGGAACATTAGAGGTGTTAGTAAGATTTATACCCGTATGCTTTTATTTTTGGAATTAATCAAAAATGTTTTTACCGCACTGAATTAAATACAAATAAAGCGTTTGCAAAATCGTCCAAACAGTTTTGTGTCTTAAAAAAAAAAAAAAAAAGAAACAATAAAAACATTTGGTATGGCTAAAGATATACTTTTATATCAAATAAAAACAACAATAAAATATAGAGCTATATTGTTGCTTGAATTTATAAAAAAATTTCGTTTTTTTATCAAGCATAAAAAAGATAAAAAAGTATGATTTTTTTAAGCTTTTATACATTTAAATTTTTCCTTTTAATATCAAATAACTATAAAATAGGTTTTACGTAAAAAATAATGCAAATGCTAATTTTATGTATCAAATTATAACTTACCTAAAATTTCCCAAGTCAGTGAAACGTTCTTTGTCCACCTGAAATTTCGATATGTGTTTTATGGTCAGGTTCTCTGCTTTCCCTTTTAATCTACAACAAACATTTTAAAAATAAATTACTAAATGCTTGGTAATTTCTTAAGTGCAAAAATAATGAAAATATGTTTGTTTTAAATAGTCCAAAAAATTTTTCCAAATTTTCAGTTTTAGTGACCAATATTTTTAAAAGAAAAGTCAGACTTTTAGAAAATTAAATCTATTATATTTCTATGCATTATTTATTCCTCCAATTTTTTCCTAAATGTCATACAAATGATATTCGGTTGTTAATAAAATCATTTAACTGTAAAAGAAAGATTTTACTGCATTTTGTTAAGTATTAATAAATTGCAATATTATTTTATTTATTTAAATATGGGTTTACAACTAAATTATAAAGATATTCTGCTTTTGCTTGACAAACAAACAAGATAGCTTTATTATTAGTAAATTAGGTATTACAACGGAGTCCTCCAAATAACTGAAAGGGCCCCCTGCACTACAACCTACCCAAACAAAGCAAGTCTACCAAAGCTTTAGGAAAAAATGGAAAATTTAATTTAAATATTTTTCTGTAAATTTACCTGGCAGCTTCATGATTAACATCAAAGTCAATCTTGTTAATGTGAAGAGGATCCAGTACCGGAATGTTTAACTCTGGGATTCCTCGAAGAATAATGCCTCTAAATTCTTCTAGTAACGCTCGAAGCCGATCTTCTACTCTTCCGAATGTATTGATTACTCTATCTACAGCTCTGCCTACAAAGTTCACACTGCCTCTGATTATACCTAAGAAGATATATTTGAATGGGTGAAAATGATAGATTAGACAATGTGTGTTGAGTTAATTTATAGTTATTATAGGACTCACGAGGATATTTTACTATAATATGATTTAAGAGTGTGGCTATACAGACAGGGGCACCCTACTAGGTATATAGCAATGGACCGGACGAATTTGCGATTACCCTTTAAGCACGCACCGGGTTCGCGCGACCCCGGGGCCCCCTTCGTTTCGTTCAATCCCAGTAATTTGTAACCACGGACGGGTTGGGAGTACGCCGTATTTTTGTTTTTCATAATTATTTGCATGTAGGAATAAAATTCGCTATTTCTTATCAGAGTTTTTTGAATCAAAACAAAAATAAAATTATTGTGGTGATTCAAAGGGAAAAAAAACATTTATTCAAAAAAATCCCAACTAAAACTAAAAAAATAATTCTAGATAAAAAATTAAGTAAAAACCAAAAAAATCTAAATAAATTAATTAATGAAGCAAGTATTCAAACAATCCACCGTTCCCGCTAAAAAATGTCCTAAGCGATCATAGAAACTTCTTCGAACATTGTTTAACATCACAGGTGTAATTGTTTGAAAAACATTCGAATTTTTTCACCAATTCATCAAGATTCATAGCGCGATCATCCCGAAACCATAAATTTTGGATTTTGCATAACCCCAAGAAAATAATCGTTAGGAGCCAGATCATGAGAGTGAGCGGGCCACGGTATTGGCTCCCAATCCAGCAATAAGACGGTTTGGAAAAGTATTATTTAAATAATCCAAAACCAAACGTGTATTATTGCTGGACAGCCATCTTGTTGAAACCACACTTCATTAAATCGAGGACCTGCCAATCGTTTAATTTTGGAACTATTTGCTGTTGCAAAAGATCCAAATATTTTGGCTAGTTAAGTTACCAAAATGAAGTATGGCCCAATAACATATTCCCCATAAATACCGCTCCAGACTTTCCTTTTTGAGAACGCTGAGTTTTAAGTTCAAAATACCTATGTAAATTTTCCGAGACCAATAACGGGTGGAGGGGATTATGCCACCATGGAGTGGAAATGTGGACTCATCGGAAAGACAATGTTTCGAATAAAATCTTCATTTTCATTTGCCTTATTCATCATGTTTTCAAAAACTCCCATTTTCCTGAATTGTCCCCAGGATAAATTTTTTGTAGAACTTAAATCGACCTCATCCGCAAGCGCAAGTGTTGACAAAGTTGGGTTTTCATTAATTAACCAACAAATTAATTTCTTTCGCTTCCCGTTCCTCATTAACTTTTGGACGTTTTGTATTTTATGGTTTCTGGGGGAAACGCACCCGTATTTTGGAAAAATTTTTTATAATTCTTGAAATAGAGCCTAAGGATAATTCTCAGCAAATATTTTTTACCCGCTGAAGAATTACCCCCATAAACCACTAAACAATTTTAACTTTTTCCTCAATTTATAAATATCCATTTTAGGTTTTAAATGTTTGGATTTTTTTTAAAACACACTTACCTTAAATTCGCCAGGCGAAATATTTTTATACATTTATAATTCCCAACAAACTGAAAATTGTGTTACTTTGTTGTTTCTTACTGAACAAAAAAGAATGCATACACAAATAGCGGACAATTGCAAATTCGTCCGGTCCATTGCTATATACCTAGTAGGGTGCCCCTGTCTGTATACTAGATACTAATAGAGGCGCATATTGACATCTAGTTTTAGGTGGTTCTAATGTCGCAAAAAAATTCTTTTTCCTTTCAGCATTTAAATTTACTAAAGAAAGTCTTTAAGTATTGATTAAAAGAGTTTATGATTCTTGAAGAAGTACAAATTATTGTCATTTCGGTAAGATTATTAAACTACGAAGCTGACTTTATTTTGGGAATATTGCGAAAAAGTACACAAAAATTTAGTATTGGCAGGAGAAAAGCAAAAGTCACCTAAGACTGCAGATCGTAAAAGATCTCTTATTTCCCACGATATCGACCGCAATTAAGTGGTTAACAGAATATGGGAGGACAGTTGGAACTGTCTATCGTGAAATAGGCTCCTTGCATAAAATTTATTTTTAATTAAAAACACGTTGGGTTTATTCCTTTGCCGATTTAAAACTTTTTTTAAAAATTAAAAGGTGTCCAGAATATGTGAGCATCTCGGAATTAATAGAAACCTAAAAATATATGACAAGTCCATAAACTTTTTTCTATACTCTCCCTACGGAGATACAGGTACATAATGGACGCCCCTGAAATCGTTTTTGTTTAAATATTTTAATACTAATTTAATATTTTTAATATGACGGTTCCCAGTTTGGCTTATGAACCCATTAAACCTTTGGCTTATTTAGTTTGCCAGGACACATAGCTCTGACACAATTTAAACATTTAACACCCTATGATAAAGGCCCAACAATAATATTTTGGAAGCTTTAACCTAAAACTGGATTCTGATTGACATCGAAAAATCAATTGTTTACAAAAATAAAATATAATGTTTGTTTTTTTTTTACTTATAAAGGCTGTTTCTAATTGAGTCATTTTAGGAGGAAATTTTTTTGGGTTATTCAAAGAACAAAACTTAATATGAACGTATGTCTAACGCCCAATTTTTTAGATAGGGTGTAAAATTTAAAATAAATCATTTATTATTAATATCTGTTTTAGATATTTTAATAAAATTTACATACATGTACTATGTATAAAGAAGCACTTTAGTGTCCCAATTTTTTTTTATTTGCAAAAAAAGCAGGAAAAATTTCTGTACAAACGCCACTGGTGGTTTGAAAAAAAAAGGTTTTTATACTAAATTTTTAAAAATTTAAAAATATCTAAAGTGGATTACAGATATTATAATAAATGATTTATTTTTAAAAATGTTAAAAACCCATACCCCAAAAAAGTTAAGACGCTTGACATATGTTCATAAAAAGTTTTCTTCTTAAAATGGACTTAAAATTGCCTTTTTTAAAATATTGACGTACAATTAAAAAACCCCTTTATAATTTTTAAAAAAATACCAAACATATTTTATTTTTCGTAAACAGTTTATTTTATTGACGTCAATCAAGAATCCCTTTTTTTTATTTAAGGTTAAGCTTTTCCAAATAATATTGTTGAGCTTTATCATACAGGGTGTAAAAAATTTATGATTTGTCAGAGCTAGTCTGCCCCCTGGGCAAAATAAGCCAAATAAAATTTAATGGGTTCATTTTAAAAAGGCTTATCCAGTAACCATCATATTAAAAAATATTTAATTACGCTTAGTATTTAAAAGTTAAGCCTTCGTAGGAAAAAGTTTATGGAAACTTGTCATAATAGTTTTGGGTTTTTTATTAGATTCCGAGAGATTCCCCATTTTCTGGGACACCCTCTATTTTCTTGTAAAATATTGAGTTTTGACGTAATTACATTTTAAAATTTAGGTCTGGCCCTTTAAATCTAATTCTGGACCAAAACGACTTGTGACGACACTAGGCAGACGTGGCCACGTCCAGATTTATTAATTTCAATTTTTTTGAGATTTTTTGGTTTCCGAAATTTTAAAAAACACTTTTTTTGATAATGTTAGTGCTTATGCATAGGAACAGAAATGAGAAATGCTTCACATCAAGGAAAATGTGGTGAAAATACATAAAAACTAATATTATATGGACCGGAGTTTTATATTTAAAAATGTGAAATGCAAATTGCTTTTTTATAAAGTTTCGTATTTAAAAATGTTTGGCAGAAATGGTTTTTTGGAATAAAGGGTTATTTTTATAAATAAAAAAAATGTGCAAGGAGCCTATTAAAAGATTTAGGTTTTTTGATATCGATCGTACTCTAGCTGCATAATATTTCTGTAATGGTTTAGAAAAAGGTTATTTGGTTTTTTTAAGTGAAAGGGAAAAAGTTAAAACCATGATCTGAAGGCGACACCGACGTGGTGAAAGGCAAATTTTGCAGTTTTTTGTTAAACGAGTTATGGTGTTATCGACGGTGACATGATTTTACATAGATACGTCCAAGTAACATAAAAACACCATCCTATACCATACATTAGCAATTTTATTCTGATTTATCAGTAATATAATGACCGCCCCCATGTAGCTAGGTTAACAATTTTAATTTATTTAAATCGATATTTTACCACATACCTTCTAGATCTTTTATCTCTCATTTATTACTATTTAATTATGTACACATATGAAACATATATGTGGTAAAAGATCCTAAATTTTTAATAGCTTCCCAAATACTAACTGCACTTGGATATGAGCTTAAAATGGCTAATAAGATATAGGTGTTTGGCCATATTGACCCATTTTAATCGAGTATCAACTTTGGAACAAATAAAAGGGTATCAAGATGCGTTTTGCAGATGCACTTATATTTCTTTAAAGTTTATTTTGTACCTTCACGATTTTATTGTACATTCCATTAGCTCAAAAAACAAAATGGCTGATTTTCCATTATAGACAACTATGATATTTTTAAATGGAACACCCTGTATATGTGTTTCTATATTTTCAAAATTTAATCTTTTCCCCTTTAAAAATGTACATAGTTATGGTTATCTCAAAATAAACGTATTTATTGGACCTTCGAAAATTGACTGCATGTCGACCAACAATATTATTTAACAATTAAAATTTGCTTCATATGTTACAAAAAAAGGACTGCCAAAGGTTTAGGTTATTCACAAAATAATAGTTACAATAAGGTTACATTACTTTAAAAACTACTGTAAATGCTGAAAATGCCTTTCCGCCGACTTCGACGCACTTATTTAAATTCGAAAAAAACTTATTAAAAACTATTGACTAAAAATTCTTCAGGAATATTTTCTATTATGTTTCGGATATTAATTTTTAATTGCTCTAAATTTGGGAAGTGGACTATAACACTCTCTTCACATATCCCCACAGAAAAATCTGAACAGTCAAATCTGGTGAACGAGGTGGCCAGGAAATAGGGCCTCCTCTTCCAATCCACCGGTTTCCAAAAACGTTGGTCAGTGAATCCTTGGTAAGTTAGCATAATGTGGTGTAGCCCCATCTTGTTGAAAATAGACGAAATTCAATAGATTTTCTTCTTGCAATTGGGGATAAAAATATTTCCAGCATATCAACGTAAGTCCAAGAGGTTACAGTTGGTTCATGAAAAAAAATGGCCCATAAATTTTTTGCTTTGACATACCACACCAGATTGTGACTTTTGGCGAATTTCTAACGTTCGTTATATTGTCGAGGATTTTCTGTTGCCCAAAACCTGCAGTTAAGTGCTTATTTACTTTTCCATTGAGGTGAAATGTGGCTTGGGTTCGGACATTATTAGTCTATCCAAAAAATGCAGGCTGTTCCTACTAAATTTTGAATTTTCTGGCAAAATTCCACCCTTTGTGGAAAACGGTTTTTATTTCTTGTAACATTTGAATTTTGTATGGCTTTAATTTAAGTTCTTTTTCATGATTTCTTGTACTGTAGTTTTAGGAATATGGACTGAACTTGAGATTTTTCTTGTTGACAATGTTGATCTTCCTGAGTTATCTCCAGAATTTGTAACGTTTTATTTAGCAAATTCTCATTGTTTACTAATTTCTTTTTACGGGCTAAAGATCCTGGTACTTGTAACTTTTCTAAAATTAGATTTTAATTGAATTTTGTGGGTGGAGCTTTATTAAACATGTTTCTTAAATCTTCGCTGGGTTTCTTTTACTGATTTGGTTTCGGCAACATAATAACACATTTTCCTTTTCGCTTAACGAGAACATTTTGCCCTTCCTAATTAAAATAACTTGTCGAAAATGACCATCAATGGCTGACAATGAGGTTTGTTGCTGCTATGGAAACGAGATAACTTTATTTCCACAGGCGACTTTTCAAAAAATCCTTTTAAAATAATATTCCTATTCGACATACAGTCAATTCTTTGGAGGTCAATAATGCGTTATTTTTAAGATAACCATAGCTTGTGTTACATTTTTTTAAAGGGGAAAGATTAAATTTTAAAAATATTGAACATATGCAGGGGGTTCCATTTAAAATAACAAAGTTGTCCTATATCGGAAAATCGGCCATTTTGTTTTTGAGCTAATGGAATGTCACATAAAAATGGTAAAGATACGAGAATAAATCCTAAAGAAATATAAGTATATTTGCGAAAACCGCATCTTGATATCTTTATTTGTTCAAAGTTATTCGCGATCAAAATGGGTCAAAATATGGACGGCCACCCTGTACCAGGAGGATGCTGGTATCTACACCAAAAATATAAATACAGTTTATGATATAATATTAGCAATTTAGTTGTAGTAATGCATATTTCTGATTAAAAAATATAACCGTTTAAATAAATCACATAATTTGAACATAAAAAGTCTGCTAAAATTATTTTTTTAGTTACTTTAATACGATCAAACACAAGCAAGAATGGAAGTACGCTCTTACAGAACATAGCAATAGTTATATTAATATGTTAAAGGGAAAATCCGCCAATTAAAAACGATTAACATCGCATTATGGATCGTAATGACTGTTTCCCATTAACCTTCGAGGACAGGATGCTGCAAGTAGGTGGTCCAACCCGCGTGTCAACACCCTTAAGCATATACCTACTAGAGGCAGTCCTGCCGCTCTGTAGTGCGAACAAGCTTGCGAGAGAGAAAGAAAAATTTACTATCATCTTTCTTTCTCGCTCCAACATGCTGACAGATCAGTGGAAGGGGTATACAGAGTGATTCATGAGGAAATGTTAATACTTCAGATACGTATTCAGGGTCCAAAAATAAACATAAAAGCATATACAAGTGTGGGTTCGCAAGGCCTTCGTATTTGAAATACAGGGTGTTAAAATTTTTAATTAATTTTTCTATTTTTTAAATAAAATCTATGATAATGTAAATATTGAAGTAAAAATTGGTATCCGGGGGTTTTCTGGTATGACGGATTCGAATATAATCTTATTACGGCTTTTACTTGCAGGGGGAGTCACCTACACGTCTTATTACTATTTTGTTCAATCACAACTTTTTGGTACGGCCCTGTATTACATTTTTAAGTATATTAAATAATTGGTTTGTCATTTTTACGTCAAAAAGGTATACTTGTTAAAAGCTGATATGAGCAACCGTTTTCGAGATATTTGGATTTAAAAAATTACGACGCATCTGATTTTATTATAGGAAAATTAAAAATAAATAAATAAAACAAAATGTATAATTAAACAATATGTATTTTAATTTTCAATAAAATTATTGTTCTTAAATTATGTTCGGCAAAACATAAGCTAGGTTTTATAATTTTTAAAAATTCCACCATTTACTTCTAAGCACAAGTCAGTTCAGTTGTGAACACCTTGTATCTCGGAAACGAAGGCCTTGCAGACCCATATTTGTATAGACTTTTGAACCCTGACTACGTACCTAAAGTATTGACATTTTCTCATGAATCACCCTGTATATCTCACACAACAATCAACAACCAGGATAAATTTTATTTTTTGTCGCTACACTGTATACTGCTGATCCGTATATATTTTTTTTGTAAAAACTTTTAATTTTAAGAATATTCAGAACTTTTCTACATTTAACCTTTTGTTTCGACTCTAATCGTAAGTAAAAAAACGTACTGCAAAAGTGCATGTACCACGTTGTATATCATATATTTAACATGTAGCTGTTCTTACAGGTATAAAACCCTCGATGGGATTTGTTTTTAACATTTATGTTACATTTTTGGTGAAATGTATCTTTAATAGGTGTTAGACTTTTAATAGGAGTACTTTTTAACAAAATTAATATTTTTACCAGATATTTTTTTGACACGTAATGATTTTTAACAAATGTCACTTTTAATTGATAACATTTCAAACATTAGACAAAATGTAGATAGATGTTCTATTTTTGACACGTGTCATCTTTGACAGGTGTCATAGCTTGGTCAAACACAACAAAACTCTTAACGAAAAAGTGTTTCATGTTTCACAAAATAAGTATTTACTGCTCTTTACATTAAATGTTTGCATTTGTTTAAAGATTTACATCATACATTAATTTTACACAATATTGCTTTGCCTTCTAAGACAATCCAGTTATATAGATATCGTAGGTACTACTTTAAATTGTTTTCTTACCTTGAAATACCTTTTAGCTTGAGCAATCGTACTTTTAATCATATCATGACCTTAGAATGTGACAATAAATGCACATGACATATCAATTTATGCGTCTATCATGTCACGCATTTATCATAAAAAACTATAAGTAATAGTGCATTTCGAAAGATATATCTATATTGAAACTCCCTTTGTTCTACCATTTTTATTTTAAAGGCATTATTATCATAAACGTAAAACGATACCTTGTCCCCCTTTTTTGTCGTAACACAGTTATTATTATTTTTGTTACATATTAAATTTGTAATTACCCAGAATAAAAATAGTGTTTTTCTTAACAGGTTTTTCGCTATATTATATAAAAATAAAACTCGTTATTTTTATTATTATATGCATGACCAGAAACAAATATTAAATAAATATACAAGGGGATATTGACTGTAGCTCTTCATGTAGAAATATTTTTATTACCTGCCTGAAAGAGCTGATTTTTTAAACTACCTTTACTAATACAAAATACGCTTTTATTTTGGTAAAGAAATTTGACCAAAAACTTAAATGTAAAAAAGGCCTAATTTCTCATATTAAAGATAAAATAATATTTTATTGAAAAAACTTAATATATTTTAACTTTCTTCCTTAACCTTAACATCATTATTTATAAATTTTGTTGGTAAAAAAATATTAACCTTTACACCTCACACACGTTTCTCTCTGATCAATAAAAATCATAGCTTTCTTACTCCCACTCTATGTATTACGCGTATACTAATAGTATATTTAATTACCAGTACGAAAATGACGATTTTTCCGTGCGCGCGTGACAAATTCTCATCCAAGAAGTCATGCAAGAACGGAAAAATCCATTTCTTGACGTGTACTGAACGATATTTTTTATTATACTTAGGTACCTGAAAACAACATAAACAAAAAACATCGCAAAAAATGATTAAAGAAAATTGCGATTATTTATTTTTATTTTTAAACCAGTAAAACAAATTAACAAAAAAAAATTACAAGCTAATTAAATCTAAGAAAATTAATTTTGGACGGGACCGTTATGATTAATGGTTATATTTATTGTACAATTCGTATTATTATTGAAGATCAATCCCTTTTGTATTTCCTTTTGTTGAACTAAAGATGTTGAAGCGGAGTGTTCGTGTATGTTTTGGTTCTCTTGATTGACTGTTACATATTTTGTAGTTTCCAAGTTACAAGGGCTAAACAACTTTTGGGATACTTCAATTTTTCTTTGTATGGACTCTTCTATATATCCTTCTGCTACATTGGAAGAAAGCCATCCTCCGTGTCTTTTCAAAGTGAGCAAATCACCGCCGCTTTCTACCAAGCCGAAGAACGCCTTAGCCCATGTCCGGTATATTCTTTGTGGTTTTTTAGTTTTAAGTATTTTGCAACAAGTTTTGGAATACCACTGATAGTATGGCACCCAACATGTTGAGCGTAACATCTTTGGTTTCGGTATGCAACAAATAATCTTCTACTCTCCATATTTTAAGGGCGGAGATCTGCCTATTTACGGTAAAGTGTACAGGGATTGAATTTGAAATTTTCATTGGTAATGGTTAAACTTTTTGACCTGTGCGTTTTTCCATCTCGTAAGAACACGACAAGAAAACGCCCATTATCTTCCACATCGTCTAAACTCAAACGTATTAAATAATCTCTGCGGCATGCGCCGAAGATGCCAAACACTAAAATTACTTTTGCTAGTAGATATTTTCCATCTGAAGCTTCACATAAAAATTTGGTTACTTATTCTGATGTAAGAACCTTGGATTTCTTTGGTACATATCCTACAGCTTGTCATTTCAAAAAAGCGATAGTTTTTGGATATTGGTTGTGAGTATTTTCTTTTATTGCCAAACAACTCTTTAACATGGAGAATCGACTCCATAAGGTGGATGACTTTATAGATATGGCTTTTTTAGAAAAATAAACTAAGAGAATATCGTCACTCACAATTTTGATTCTTTTCTGAGTTTGCCATTCGGGTAAAAATGTAATATTCATGTTCATTCATGTTGCTAGTACAAACACGTGCTCTGTATTTCTTTGTATTGTAATTAACAATTCGTCATCAAAACTAACCACAACTAACCATTCTCTTTCATATTGCTAGTACAAACACGTGCTCTGCATTTCTTTGTATTGTAATTAACACTTCGCCATCAAAACTAACCACAACTAACCATCCTTTTCCATATTGCTAGTACAAACACGTGCTCTGCATTTATTTGAATTGTAATTAACACTTCGCCATCAAAACTAACCACACCTAACCATCATCTTTCATATTGCTAGTACAAACACGTGCTCTGCATTTCTTTGTATTCTAATTAACACTTCGCCATCAAAACTAACCATATTGCTAGTACAAACAGGTGCTCTGCATTTATTTGTATTGTAATTAACACTTCGCCATCAAAACTAACCACAACTAACCATCATCTTCCATATTGCTAGTACAAACACGTGCTCTGCATTTCTTTGTATTGTAATTAACACTTCGCCATCAAAACTAACCACAACTAACCATCATCTTCCATATTGCTAGTACAAACACGTGCTCTGCATTTCTTTGTATTGTAATTAACACTTTGCCATCAAAACTAACCACAACTAACCATCATCTTTCATATTGCTAGTACAAACACGTGCTCTGTCATTCATGATTGATCCTGTAAGGGCCGCTAAATCCTAAAGCTACTTACCTGTGACTAAGATTAGTTTACACTCGACAACGGACAGAGATAGAACTGTCAAACTGCCCGAAATGTTGTACACATAATAAAAATAAAAACAATGAAATTGAGAAACTCAACTAAAAGTATTCTGAATTTTTTAGTTGACTTAATTGTTTAAACAATTGATAGCGATATTGGCCCAAATAGACTTTGTTCTTTATGGTTTTTAAGGAGTTTTTAACAGACTACCTACCTACTCTATGTATAAACCCTCGTATATTACGATGCTGTACATAATTTTGATAGTGTATATACTTAAACTTTCAATTTGCATGTTACTCTTATATAATACCTTATACAGTTAGTAATTAATTATGTTAAAATTTTGATTAAGTATTTTTTTTCAATCATGTAATAAAAGACAGCAAATTAAAAACTTACTTTGTTCAATCGAATGCGTAATTTATGTTAATTTTAATACATGAAACACGGTTGACGTTTTTTAGTTGAATAAATTATTTTTTTACGCTATTTTTCAGTAACGAACCCAAATAAAGCGTAACATGTCTTTAATAATTTATTATGTAAATAAGTTACAATTAATTGCGACTTCTTAATTACCTTCAGCTAACCTCAAATTACGCTTCCCTGGGTTTAATTAATAGTTACTCTTTAAACGAAAAAAGACGCCTCAGTAAAAATGAGCTTTCCTAAATTAGAAGTATGTTGTCATAAATACAATAATTGCAGCCAAATTCACAATATTTACGTAATACATTTTGATTGGTTCGAGAGTTATGGTTCTAGAATATTGTTTATCGATTTTGCCGACGTTTACCTAAAAGTTACTTATGGCCGATTCCACCAACAATTTTTAAGAATCCTTAGCACTAGCATAGTTTAAAGAATATGCAAATTAAAGAATATGCAATATCTAAGTTAGACTTGCATATAATCCTTTGATGTTTTGGCTTCAAAGACACCGTACGGCATCTCCGCCGATCGCAAACCGACAAAAAAGTTTTAGGGAATATTTGTGTAAACGATACAAATTTATTTAAACGTTTCCTCTAATCGAAATTGTCGTGGAACGCGGAGCAGATTTTTCATTATTTGAATGATTATTTCGATTATACAGGGTGGCCAATATATAACTGACTGATTTGAATTGCGCGCCATTTTTGATACAGGCATATCAGTAGGTGGCGCCGTAGTGATTGTTTAAAGCACATGTGTACAATTCATTATGGAGCGCTACACGATCCCACAACGCGTCCTTATTGTTAAAACGTTTTACTTAAATAATGAGTCGATTGTTGCAACTATTCGGAATCTACGACGAGATTTCGGTCGAAATAATGTGCCCAGTGTCAACACCATTCGTCAGTTGGTGCGCAAATTTGAACAAACAGGTGAGGTTAAAGACTTGCCAAGGTCGGGCCGTGTTCGAACTGTTCGTACTCCGGAAAATATCGAGAGAGTTCGTGAAAGTGTAGTGGAGCGCCCTGAGACATCTACCAGACATCGTTCTCAAGAACTGGGTATTCGTCGACATCATTAGGCACTATTTTACATAAAGACTTGCATTTGCGGCCATACAAAATTCAGTTAACCCAAGAACTACAGCCTAGAGACCCATGAAAGCGCCGACAATACAGCATGCAATATTGCAGCTTAATACCCAAAATAACGATTTTTACCTACAAATGATAATGAGCGATGAAGCCCACTTCGATATGAACGGATTTTTAATAAGCAGAATTGTCGATCTGGGCATTAGAGAACCTCGTGTCATCCATCAACGACCACTACATCCTCGTCGAGTCACAGTTTGGTGCGGTGTTTGGTATGGAGGTGTCATTGACCTTACTTTTTGAAGACAATGCAGGTAATTCTCTTACTTCACTGGCGAGCGATACCGTGAAATGCTGCAAAACTTTCTGGCTCCTCAAATCCAACAATTTAACCTGCAAAACATGTGGTTCCAGCAGGACGGAGCAACTTGTCACACAGCTGGGAAACAATGAATCTTTTTCGAACAATATTTCCGGGACGTTTAATTTCTCGATTTGGTGATGTCAGCTGGCACCAAGGTCACCGGATTTAACGGCTCCTGACTTCTTTTATGGGGATTTTTGAAAAATAAGGTTTATGCCAACAAACCAAATACTGTAGATCAGCTGAAGAACAATATTACAGAAGCCATTGAAAATATTCCTCCTGAAACCTACCAAAAGTGATGGAAAAATGTAGTCAAGAGGGCTCAGGTTTCGCGGCTTCTAGAGGCGGACATTTGTCTGATATTATTTTTCATACATAATTTCTAAGTTTCAATAAAAGATTAAAATAAAAAAATGAACATATTTTATTTCATTTCACAAATATTCAGGAAACAAACCAGTCAGTTACATATCGGCCACCCTGTATAAGCACAATGTTAATTATATTTTTTATGGTCACCAAAGTGACTGTAAATAAATGTTTAATTTCTTGTCTCAATTACCTATTAATAATTATCCCTAAAACTTCAAATCTGATCTGCCCCGAGTAAATTTTAATAAGTAAATAATAATAAGTAAAATTGTACTTTTGAATATTTTTATATCTGTTAAATTTATCTTTTTTTTTTCATATTTTCCATGAGAGAAACAAAAATAGATTCTTGAAAATCAATATTTTATGGATATTTATTGGATTTTTCCATTGATCGGATTCTTAATTTGTTCCAATTTGCAAAGTTCCAAATAAATAGACTTTTTTAGCAAAACATCACGATGGTATATTTTTTTAAAGCCATATGTGTCCTCTTTGAAATACCGTTGGAAATTTGGAAATCGGTTGTTTAGAAAAATAGTTATAAATTTAAAATTCTGGTGGTAGTAGGTTTACTGTCTGCATACTCTAGGGATAAAGGAACTAACAAAGTGGGAAGTTCTGGGCCTCTTAATCTAGACTGTAAAAGAATGCATAAAAACAACATAACGTGTCGCTCTATTGGGAGCTGTCAGGGGTGGAACTATACTGGTCAACTTCTTAAAGCAGAAGCCGTTAAATATCTATAAAGCGAATCCCCAGCGCCGGTGGCTAGAAAGCTTTCCCTGTAAGCATGGAATTATTAATAGGATGAAAGCCCTTCCCTAAATAAAATAAAAAATGCTAAAAGTTGTGGGAGACGCCATTCCCTAAGACGTGAGAACAATACTCTAAAGATGATCTAATTATACATTAGAAGGTACTCGTAGATACTTTTACTTAAGTTTTCAATGGAACAAATGTTAAAATTTACCCTCTCTAGCAGGCTCACTGGGTAAACCTACAGATGGAAAGGCATATGAATGAATGTGACTCCTAAAAGGGTTTGAAAAACCCTTATCTTTAAAGAAGCACAAACTCTAATACGTTCTGACATTGTTTTGGCGTATAATTAGCAAATTTGTGGAACTCAGTGAATGCCAAACCACTTTACCAACCTTGACATTTGAAAGTTTAATATATTTTCAATATAAAAACCAATAAAATAGTCTAATCTATATGATTTATATTAATATGGTCCTTTGGGCATTTAAAAAATAAAAAATCGCCTTTTATTTCTAGGTAATTCTTAAAATGGCCAAACAAGCAATTCGATTGGCTTTACTGGGATCTGGAAAATACTTAACGTTGAGGGTTTTTTTAAATGGTTGGTGGAATCGGTCGTAAAACGAAAATTACTTGCCTATTTTCAATGCTGCATAGATAAATACCTTTACTCGCCCAGAAGAAGAGGATATTTCTTCATTATTAGCCTTTAAATAAGGCTTTTTAAAAGCTCTGTTTAACGGTTTTGTTTTTAAAATATGAATTTCTTAATAGGTTTTATGTTTGTGATAAAGACTTTTCGTTATTGTAATTTTTTCAAAAATTGGAATAGGTGGTAAAATTTCCTTAAGTGTTCTGAAACAATTTTGTTTGTCTTTTAGTTAACTTTATTGTTTTCTTAAGTAACAAATGTTCAAAGGATTTTTGTTTTATTGTGCGTTTTCGATTAAATTTTATTCTATTTGCTACAATATTTATAAATTTAGATTGCCAAATTAATTACTATAGCATCTTGATATTTAGATAATATCCTGCCGGTAAAACTTTAAATAATTCTGTTTTGTTTAATTGTTCAATAAAACGTTTTATGGTAATATATCGTTTGTTACCTTCAAAGGAAAGTATGAATGATTGTTCACGAATATAATTTAAGAATTTATAATGGATTCGAAACGAGTTATTAAAAATTAATTATAGTGCCTCCTATACTATCAAGACATTATTTTAGAATGTTTTGGCAGATAGAGAATTTGTTATGCAGATATTAAAATTATGATGAACGCTGGATAATTTTAATACTGCTAAGTTTTTTGCGTTCAAATTTATTTGTGAAAAAAATAGTAGTTTAAAATTTCCATAGTGTTTCTCACGATGATTAATTGCCACTTACTAACGGTTATCAGCACCAATATTTAAATTACTTGAAAAAGGTATTAACAAAGAAACGACCCATTTAATGACCATGTGCTAAGAATACAGAATGATGCTTTTTAAGAACTTTTGGGTTATACATTGTAAATAAATATAATTTATTAAAGTATCCTTAAAGTTGAACTTAATGACTAACACGTACGAAAACAGCTTAAAAGTTACCTAATTTAGTAGAAAGTTAGAGATTGGTTTCAAAATATATTAATTTATTATGCCTTCATACCCAAGCCAAAAAAATACTTGTGGGCATTTTTATCTGGTATGTATTTACATTGTTTTAAATCAGTTTTAATTTTAAGTTATAATGCAAAGTTATATTATTCAAGAAAACTTTGTTTGTTATTAGTAAGTCCAAAAAAGGCAGGTAAGTTTTTGCTTTCCCACACAGAAATAAAAACTTGGCATAGCCAAATAAAAAAATAAAGAATGGTCTAGTTAACTACTTAAATTATTAACAATTTTTTTTTTTCCAACACAATATTACCTTATGTAACATAAATTTACACATTACTTATTGATATCTGACACAAAATATTTGTTTATTTTACATACTTTTAGTTATAAAATTTAACATGTTTATTTACTCCTTTTAACAAATATTGTCTGACAGAACAGTCTTTATTTATAACTTAAATTTTAATAAATTTAAACTTCTAAATAAATGGGAACACAAAAGCTTATAGCTAGGTACTAACATACATAAGTGTATAATGTAAAGTAAGATGTAGTTTATTAATACACGTGAATAAGAAAGTTTGGAGTGTAGCAAAAGACCATTGTGTATGACAAATTTAATAGTTTAGAGATTTTAGGAAAAAACTCAAAATTAAATTTTTAGGGCTTCTCCAGAAGGACTGTTAAGGATGCGTGAGGCATGATTATAAGCTGTTAGGATATAAATTATACCGACTTATTCTTAAGAGCAGATCAGAGAGAAGATATTTGGGGAGTAAATAAAGTTGACACCCTCTGTATATTTTATATTTATTTTTGTAACACGCTGTTAAACCGTTGATGTGGGAGTTTGGGCATAATTATAAATATTTTTAAGTAATTTCATATTAGGTTCTCTTAGGTACTATAGCTTTTTGTACAGGGTGTCTATAGGTATTTTGACACTTATTTAGGGTCGTTATTTTATAAAAAAGCAAAAAAAGGTAAAAAATAAAAAATTGTTAGGGATCTTCTTGTATTATCCTTAAGTGTTTTAGAAAAAAACAAATAGATACGCACAAATTGGACAAATGCAGTCCAGCGTATTTTTTTTTAAATAAGTCAGTGTGTTTATTATGCTATTTGCCTTAATTCTAAAATACCTAGGTCGTAGCCTAATATACAGGTTGTTGCATTCAAAAATAATTTGTTTGTGTGAGTAGTTTAATTGTTGATAATTCTTTAGGACAATGCTTAAAGAAAAACAAGCAAAAACCCTAAATATATAGTTTTTTCGATTTGCTATAATAAATGCTTTAGGCGTTATAAGTACATATATTATTTTTTCTTATAAGCTTTTTTAGTTGAATTCGAAAATATAATTGTTCAGATCCAACAATTTTAAATAATAATTTTTAGGTTATACACATGCTGTTCCAATTGGATCAGTTTGGGGCAAGTAAGAAAATTTCCGAAGGAAAAAAATCCTGATCTACTTTTGCAATGCTTAAATCTAAAAAATGATAGTGCAGAAAGCCACTTTGCCATTTTGAAAAAAAGTCTATAAATTGTCTACTTCTATACAATATTTTAAAGAATATGTACACAGTAAATTTAATAAATAAATTGTTAATAATTTTCATAATAATTTTTTTAATCAAATATTTGGTGAAATATTTTAAATTTGCACAATAACTAATTAGCGCGTGTATGGGAAAAGTGGGATATGTGTAAAAATGTGAAAATTTAGTTATTGTAAATTAAACAATAATTAAAATATTAATTTAATTTTTTTTTAACGTTTCGGCAACTCTTAGAGCTTTTTGATTTAAAAAGTTTCCAAAATTGCCAAAATGGTTTAAAGGAAAAGTTAAATTATTTTAACATTTATTTACATTAACTTATTTTTTCCTTTGCCTTATCCCACTTTTCTTATAAACGTAACAATAATCTTTTACACATAATTAAATTGTCTGTTTTAAATAAGAATTTTGTTTAATTCATGTAAATGGGTCTATCTACCTTAGCAAAGCCTTATTACTGCATCAGGTAAAATATTAAACCTATTTAGAGGACATATTAGTTTTACGAAAGCAGTTTTATTCTTTTTATAACAAAATAAAGATATTAACTGAAAAAAACTTTTTCTGATCTACTGAAGGTATAGTGCTTAATTATTCTATCTAGTCTATACAAGTTTTTTTTTGTGCAGTTTTAAAAATTTTCGCCAAATTAATAACAAAACAGTACCTTATTTTTTGAGTTAAATTATTTTAATAATACAAAATATTGCAAAGTTAGAACCGTGACAGATAATGCGATGAAAAGCAAAAATTCTAGATGACCAACTTTAGAAATATAACAATAATATTTATAGAACCCAAAAACAATATTACAAAAATTATTTTTTGGTTAAAAATTATTTTAAAAAATTACTAAAAATTACAAACTGTTTAAAAGTAGTACGAATAATACTATGCTACACTAGTCTCTTAATAATTATTCCCAAGATCTAATTTTTTGAACTAATTGTATTTTTTAGTAAAAATATGCATTGAAATTATGATATATAAAAATAATAATTACTTTTCAAATATTAAAAACACCGGTGGCCTAATAACTCCCAAAATTAGTATTGATACACAAAAAAAATATATTTGTTTGGTATCCAGTTGTTAGATCATACCAAAAAAACTTATATAAAATAAGGGCCAAGGTCATATCTAAAAACATCGGCAAAACATGCCAAGTCAAAAAGAAGTTGGCCCAGTTTTAGATCTCGGTACTTTAAGAGAAAAAGATTTTTGGATAAAAACTTGGCCTTCTCCTCCCTGCATTTTAAATTTAAACATAATTAGTTTTAATCAGATTGCAAACTTCTAAAATACCCGCTAAATATACGTTATTACCACACGTGTTTTAGGGCGTTTTCAGTAAAAATGTGCATTTTTCAAAATGTTTTCTTTACTTGTGCTCTAGAACCTACTTACATACCAAATTTTAAGTTTCTGCTTAGTCGAGAAGTGCCCCATATAGTGAGCCAGCCAGTCAGTCTATTAATCAGTCAGTCAGTAATAAAATGGACAATTTTCAATATCGAATATCTTAGCATTAACTTGACATAACTTTTTTAATTAATACAGGTAATTAGTACACTTATGTTAATTTAGGTGCCAAATATCATACGTTTATTTTCAACGATAACGAAGTTGTGATTGGGGCAAAAACATGCTGAATCCCTTCGTGTAATATACACGCACATTCGTGCGTCAGGCTGGAACTTGACCTGGCGCCCTACCCTGCGCCTATATATGGAGTCTTGTCACTTGGCTTATTTTACTAAACTGCTATTGAAAAAGTAGGCTTAAGAAATCAAAATGTTTAATTATTTTATACTAGATGAAAAGCCTGTTTCCGCCAGGCGAGAGACAATATTAAGTTATAGCCACTGCTAAAGACTACCGCTAAAAATTTCATGATTTTAGCTCAGCCATAACTTCAGAATCACGTGGACAGACAAATAAATATAATAAATATACCTACCTACATATAAATATATCCACATTAGCAAATTATATATATAATTTTAAGAATTAGCACCTAAGAGTACTAAAACGACTTAATAGTCCTAGAAAATAGGTCGGAAATACGAATTTGAGGTTAAAACTTAAATTTTTGACATAAGTTACTTTGAAGAATCTAAAAACGAACTGTAAATTTTTTTTTCACCCTCGGGAAGGGGAAAAAAAAAATTTAAAAGTGTTTTTTTTTAAATTTTGAAGAAACGGTTAGTTCTAGAAAAAAGTTTTAAATAAAGTCTAGAACGGTAAAATTCTACATAAAATGATTATATGATTTTTTCCTAAAATTAAAATTAACTGAGGTAGGTAGCTAGAGCTAGGGAAAAGACTTTAAAATCATAAATTATTGGAAAATTAAAAAACTCATAGTTTTTTTTTTAATTATGTAATATAATTACCAACTTTAATTCTAAAGATTTTTTTTCTCTAGAATTAAAGTTGTTAATTATATAAATAATTAAAAAAAAAACTATAAGTTTTTTAATTTTCCAATAATTTATGATTTTTTAAAGTTGCTGTTATCATCCCCTAGTTTCAAGCTACACTATCTCAGTTAATTTCAATTTTAGGAAAAAAAGTTATGAAATTATTTTTATGTAGAATTTTGCGTTCTACAACTTTTATTTAAAACTTTTTTTTCTAGGACTTACCGTTTTCTTGAAATTAAAAAAAAAACACTTTTTTAATTTTTTTACCCCTTTCCGGGGGTGAATTGAAAAAAAAAATTACAATATCAATGATTCAAGTTTTAACCTCAAATTCGTATTTCACGACCTATTTTCTTGGACTATAACCCTGCTGTACAGACAACCTCCTACACTTTTTTTAAGTTTCTGCGCCCTCCTGGTCTTAATAAAGATACTTACGAGTGGTAAAATTTCTTATTCTACTTAATATTGAAGCAATCCTGGGTATAGTCCCATTATATTCCTGCTGGCCGTTCACACTCACACACGAAAGATACATAAGTAGTAAAGTTCTAGTAATTTTAGCCATGTTCACTTAGTGATTTGAAAGCACTAGGAAGAAAACTAAAAGATTGTCAGAAAACTCAAACTCGTTAAAAATGGTCATTATTTTCGCATTATTGTATAATCTTTTAATAAATGGTAAAAGACATACTGAAGAATTGGATATAATTATTGCATTATTACTACCTTATTGCTAGCGCTAAGTTAATGTTTCATATTAAGATTTAATTGTTGGAAAGAATAGAATAACACATAAAATAAAAAGAAAAAGTTCAATAATGCAAGACGTTAATTGCATATAAGGTACAGGGTCTTTGATTATATTCAGGTACGTTGGTTCTGGGGCCTTTATTTTTGAAGACAGAAAAAAATATTTTTTATAAAAATTGTAGGATTTTTTCCATATTATCTTTTGAAATTATCAGTAAAAAAACATTGCAATAAAAAAATGAAAAAATTTAGGCAACATCAACTTTTTGAAATGGAACACACTGTTTATTATGCGCTACAACGAAAGATATTTTTTTTCTGATTTCAAATATATATACACTGATGATATTTGGATGAACCATTTTTGAGATATTTTAGGTTAAATTATTAATAAATTACAAAAATGTTTCATATTAGTATCAAGAAAGCCATGGAAACAATAGAATTGTTATGTTGCTGAATTTGGTGAGGGTTTTCTCTGGACCCATAATGTTTTTTTTTTGTGATTAAACATTCCTGCTAAAGTGAAGGAAGACTTGTCGATGAATATAATTTTAATAAAAAACTTTGGATCCTGCTGCATAAACCTAGCTATTTCCAATGCATGCTTAGGTCGGTCCTGCATGTTTTGTTCAGGAAGGTCCTAAAAGGACATAAATTTATAAGGAAAAAATGTGTAAAACTTTAAGGTTAAATAAATTTTATAATCTGTTTTATTAAGTTGAGTGCCGCATTCGAGATTGATATTTCAGGATTTTCTAAAATTATTAAAAGTAGTAAGTGCAAGTCCAATAGAAAAAGTATAATAATTATCCTGAAAAACGAGGATATCCAAAACCTTGTTTTCATGTCGTGCTGCAGTCGTTTTCTTCATTTTAAAGCTTTTTTGTTTAATAAACTGTCTTACTATGCATTTAATAGTATTTATAGATGGTACCCGTTGTTAGGGATATAATAAGTAATATTCCCTTTGCACTGTCGTCACATTATTATTGTTACCACAAAAAAGACGCATAATAGAGATTTTTTGTTCTTCTGAATACCCCATCGACAAAAAAGCAATACAAACTACTTTTCATAGTTAAAATAATAATTTTCAACTTTTTAAAATATGAATACGTCAAATTTATTAAAACATTTTTATTGTCTTCATAGCTTTCTTGATACTAATATGATTTTTTTTTTCAATTTATTTATATTTTAGGCTCAAATATCTCAAAAATGGTTCATTCAAATATCATCAATGTATATATATTTGAAATCAGAAAAAAAAGATCTTTTATTGTAGCGCATAATATACAGAGTGTTCCATTTAAAATAGTTGAAGTAGCCTTTATGTTTCCATTTTTTGATTGCGATATTTTCTTACTGATAATTTCAAAAGATAATGTGGAAAAAACCTACAACTTTTATATAATTTTTTTTTTCTGACTTTAAAACTAAAGACTCCAGGAGCCACGTAAATACAATCAAAGACCCTGTACATAAAGGGTATGATGCAGGAAGCAATCAATTTCTTTTTTTTTTTTAATTTTGCAGTTTTAGCAAGTTTATGAACGTCGTTAAAATAAACTTTCTTTCAAGATATTCTTGGGTATTTTTTTAGGTGTTTTTCCTGCGACAGTCCACGAAGGTTTACAGCCTAAGTACTAACATACCGTAGGTCTCTAGGGCTTTGTAATTAATAGGGCACGATAACCGAAGAGGACACCTACACAAAATAAGCTCATACAAAGGGGACCCAAGTTGCAGAAGGTGCGACGAAGGGGAAGAAACAGCCTACCATATCCTGTACGAATGTGAAGCGTTGAATTACAAAAGACAGGCATTATTTGGGCAACCGAAAATGAGCCCACAGGAATATATCAACCCATCAGTATCGGGGTTTTACAGACTTGTAGAAGGAACAAGACTAATGGAAGGACTGGTGTAAATGATAATTTGAGATTAGGCACAAAAGGCCCAAGAGGCTGCGTTGCCTCCAATGAAGTTTAAAGGTGTATGGAAGCCCAATGCTATGGCCCATTCGATCACAAAATGTCCAGCCCAGTGTGAAAATAACTGTCAGAGTTGCTCCCGCGATTCTGCGCAATAACAAAATTCCACGAAATAATTTAATGTGTTGTTTACACACTGATAAATCAGTGTGTAGTTAGGCAACACATTATACTTTTATGAGAGAGTAGGAGCGTGTGATTATATTTTTGGTTGCAGAAGTTTTTGATTGATAAAACCTTCTTATTTTAGTGATTAGTGTTTATTAAATTGTGACTTTAATTTTGTGTTTATTGTTTGTTACTTATAATATCGTTACAAAATGACTAGAGGTTGTATGGTTTTGTCTTGTAAATCCAAGGGTAACTTACCCGGCATTTTTTACTTTAGGTAAGTATTTCTGATACTTAAATTAGGTGCTTCTTATGAGACGTAACGTCAGGTCACCGAATAAATAATAATATATCAATTATGAATAATAGAAAATGAAAATTTCATAGGAAATAGCAGTGAGAAATCTTAACTATCTTTTAGATGATTTCCACAATGTTTGTGTATTTTCTGTGGATTATTAAAAAGAAGTAAGGTTTACATTTAGGTACTTTTATTTCATTTAATAAATTTAGTACATTCTTTAAAGGATCAAAAATTACTGGGTAGACCAGGCAAATTTTAATTTATACAGGTCCCTCTAATTGAATGAAAGAAAGTACAATTTTATGTTAAAGATATTCCTTTTTGCATTTTTGTATTTGTTTAAAAGAAATTAAGAGGTTTCTTAAAATTACATTATCAACTTTAAGGGTCGACATCGTAGACAAATAATATTTAACGGATATTGTTACAATGGATATCTAGGTACCAAAGGATACTAAACATTTTTAACCACTGTTATTCTCTCTCATGAATGTTTGTTATTAGTAAAAAGTATATGCCTAAAAAGCTGTTATAAAATTTTTCACTTTTTAATGTACATCCAGTATCTTAGGATTAGATTAAACTCATTTACACTATCTTGCCCTTCTTTTATCACAAAATTGGTGATAAGTACATAAAACTATCATGTGTTTGAAATTTATTTTAAGAAATCGTGTTTTTATTTATTTACAAAGATTTTTGGTAAAAAATACAAAACTCCCAAAATATCTACCATTTAAATAGAAGGTTAAAGTGGCGCCATCTAATTTTTCCATATTATATCAGATGATATAAAATCCAATATTATACAATAATTTTAAATATTCTATTGTAGTATCGTTTAATAACCAACAATTTTGTGCAAAATAAAAAAAAAAAGTGAATGCTTGAATTTGACATTTGATGATGTCAACTTTATAGATAGTAACAAAGAATTATGGAAGTCCGGCTCTGACCTACTATTCATTGCGCAAACTCCGCGGGGCCAATCCCCCTATTCCCGATGCCCTGCACGCCTGGACAATTTTGTTCTACAGTATTGGGCTTCCATACACCTTTAAACTTCCTTGGTTGCCTCCGGTAGTGAATCAAGATGGCTCCCAGAGATGAAGAAAAAGAAGAAAAAGAAGAAGAAGAAGAATTAGCACTTTAGGGATGAAGAAGGGAACAAAGTTGAGGCCCCTCTAAATGGACAATAAAGGGATTTATGAAAGTGTTCTCTTTTAAAAGCTTCTAGGTAAAAAAATAATATTCGCTTACTCCTCAGAAGATGCGAAAATAGCTATAAAAGAGCGACTTGACGATGAGCAAGAGATATATTTTTTTTCTAAGAGTGAAGTTAAGGATGTTTGGGAGGTACAATCGGAGATAAAAATACTAAAATCTAGAAATTCGTGAATAATTACGTTATATTGGATACTATTAAGTAAATAATTAGTAGGGGAGTAAGAGAAATGTATAAAGTTTACCAGAAAATTGAAAATTTTAAAAAAACATACCAAATAAGAAAAACAATTAAGAATGTTTAGGAGGTAAATCCATAATGCTACAAGACAAACGAAAATTTAACAGTTTCCACTAAGCCGTTAAAAAGTTATTGTAATTTTTAAAAAAATAATTTTACACGTAAACTAATGGCGATTCGGTGACTAAGCAGATTAAATTTAATTTTAGTAGTAAAAAAAAGTTACCAAAAATTCCAAACTTTCATAAAATGTGAAGTAAACTTTGAAGAACTTATTTTGCATAGGTTTATCTAAATTCACTAAACTGTTTATAAGAAAAAAATTAAAAACAAACCAAAAACTCGGGTACTATTGATAACTGATCTAGTGTATAAGAAAGTGCGGCAACACTGTAGTCAGCTGAGGGCTATAGTCATATATATTACTACAGTGTTGCCGCACTTTCTTATACACTAGTTCAGTTATCAAATAGTACCCGAGTTTTTGTTTTTTTTTATTTTTTTTTTCTTATAAACAGTTTAGTGAATTTAAATAAACCGATTCAAAATAAGTTTTTTAAAATTTCACTTCACATTTTATGAAACTTCGGAATTTATGGTAGCTTTTTTTTACTACTAAAATTGAATTTAATCTGCTTAGTCAGCAAATCGCCATTAGATTGTAATTTTTTTTTTATTTAAAATTTTTGCAATTTTCTGGTAAAATTTATACATCTCTTTTACTTCCTTACTAATTATTTACTTAATAGTATGCAATATAACGTAATTATTCACGAATTTTTAGATTTTATTAGTTTTGTCTCCGATTGTACCTCCCAAATATCCTTAATAATAAACCAAACAGCATTTCTTTGGATGTAATCAAAATGCTCTTTCCTTTGCGAAATATACTAAAAAGATTTTATTTAAAAATTAAAATATTTTAGAGAAACATAAAAAAAACGTTTTTATACCACTTTGTGTCGTAAAAAAGGTTAATCTTCAGTTATGGTAAAGAAAAATCACTAAGAAGATCAGACCGCCATATTTGTTCAAAGAAATACATGATGCCGACATGACATTGTAAAAATAATTCCTTTCACATCCAACTAAGTGTTGCTGGATAAACATAAAACTAAAGACGAGTCGATTATTTAATTTTTTTTGGCTGGAGGTTAGCTATCTATTCTAAGATGGAAAAAATTGCCATCTTTAAACTACAAGGAGATCAAAGTCAAGGGATTTTTCAATATTTCGCTGTTTAATTTATGCACATAGTTGTTTAGATATTTTATCTTGAAAACAAAGAACCATTTGTTACCAAAAATACTCAAAATTTTAAACTATTTTAATTTAATAGGTATTACATATTAATAGCAACTTACATGTCTCGACCCTGCGATATTGTAGGATGTATTAACTTCGTTGGACCCATACTATATTAACATTAAATTACTTTGATAAGAAAAAGTCCCTTTACGCTCCTAACGTTTGAGGAATATTATCTTAACAATTTTAACATTCTGCTGCAAGTCTTTTAGCTCGAGCAATCTATGGAAGAAAGTTGCAAACGGGGGTTGTTTTATGTAAAAGCGCCTTATTCATATTTTGATCTGTACGGAAATATTTTTTTTTAAAGATATTTCCATGGTTTCCACTCTAAAGAATTTACCGTTTTATTTTTTTCCATAGTACTAGTCAACACAAAGTACCGCTCGCCTACAGATCATCTAAGAAGCCCACTTGGCTTTTTTTGGGTTCTTCATCCCTGTATCTGAATAACGGGCCTCTGTCTGCAAAGGGCTTTCTTTCTTCTTCAAATCTCTAAAGTTTTAAGATCTTACAGTACTTTAGAACTCAGGCTTTAACAGTTTGTTAACTGTCCAAGGTATAAAATAAAAAATAATAATTTTGGTTTTAATGACTTAAGACACATAGAACCATAAAACTTTTTTTTTATAAAAGGTAAGTAATTGAAGTGACGTCATCTAGAATATTTTTGTTTAAAATGGTCCATAAAATTACCCACATATTAAACTATTTGTTGTCAAACGTTTCACATATTATATAATACTAAATAATGTTAGAATAGACGTAATTTTAAATTGCAAATAAGCTGTTGTCTTTGGTATAAGACCACACACGAATACGGCACATCTAATACTAAGAAACCTTAAGCACTAGATAATAATAGCACCAAAAAAATTATACTAAATTTAAATCCTAATACTATCATTTGTCAAAAACATTCTTAAAAATAAAACAAAAGTAAAATCAATTTAAGAGCAAGGCCAAAGCGTATCCACGTAATAAAAATTTATTGCATGGTCATTATCACGAATTAGCGAAAAAGTATTTTAGCAACAAATTTTAGAAATATATAATTATTTCTAATTATTAGTACTATTTTGTCATGACACTTAATTTTTTTATTATTTTAAAACACTGAAGTAATAGGTTGGAGTTAATGGCTTATGATTAATTGCAAGGAAACAAAAGTCATAACGTTAAAAACAAATAAATTGTATTAGGGTTGCTCTTTAGTTGTGTAAAATTTCCTATGTTGAAACACGTTTACCTCTGAGGATTACTAACTCAAACCTCACTTTCAGTCAAGTTTTACTAACTATTATTCAAAAACCTATATTTTCAAATTTGTTATGATCTTTTGACGTTAATACTGTAAAGTTTGCTACAATTTTTGTCTTCCCGAAAACGCACTTTAACCTTAAGAAATGCGCTCATACAGCAAAATACCCAGATAGCAATTAGCAGGGAACCTACCTCCGCAAATTGTAGTCAAGTTGTCGGAAAAGGTGTCGAGTACAAAGTTGTAGGAAAATTGGCAGTGCAAGTTAGTCAGTAAATTTTACGGTATTTGACTACAAGTGTTGCTGACAATTTCCATGCAATCTTCGGTGGTAGATTGTCAACAACTTGTAGGCAAACTTGATGAATTGTCGTTAACTTAAAGTCAAATTAGTAACAACTAATGTGGGTAACTTTTTGTTCCGTAACACTGGCTATCTGGGTAGTAATCGCACAGAAAACAAAAAGAACATAACGATAACCATTAAGTAAAAATAAAATTTCTCATAAGTTATTTTTTTCAACGCTAAGTTAAGGTCGAGGTAAAGTTCAACATTATAGAAAACAGCATAAAAATAAAATAAATAAACATTTTGTTGATCTTATCAAGGCAATATGCGTAGTTTTTTTATAACCACTTTAACTGCCTACCTTCGCAAGAGAGAAATATTATAATTTCATTTCGTGATTTGCAGATCTTTATTTTTTGGGACAAAAAAATCACAAAAAAATAGTTTTGCAATTCCGACAGTCTATCGATCTGTCTGTCGGTCTATCGTCCTGTTGATGCTGCAGCTTCAAAAAGGTCTTGCCAAAAAAGATAATATTTTGCATGCAAGTTGGCTTATGCTAACCTTAAGACTAGTGTTTATTTGACATTTTGTTACAGAGTGAGCACCTTAAAAATATGTTTTAACCAACCAGAATGAACAAAAAAAAATGTCTATTTGGAAATGCAATTACCTACTTAACTAAAAAAATAAAATGATAAATTGATTTCTAAATGTAGACAAATTTGTTTTATTGTCTTGCGTAACTGTGAGTGCATGTGTTGGAATTCACAAACTAAATGAAGTGCGAGAATTCTTTTGAAATTCCCTGCATAAAACTCTGAGTTTAGTTTTGCGCAATGACATTATAAATTAAATGATCTAAATTGGTCACTGATAAATCGATGATGCTTTTATTATTGATTTTTAGAGTAATAGGTGCATAATGAGATACTTACTTGTTGCTGAAAAATGCTTAAATTTCATTTTGGGTGGAACTTATTGTGCTTTCAATATATCCTAATAGCATTTTTTTCTAAAATAATTAGGGCTTAACATTTGACTACTCAAAATTTCATATTGGATTCCCTATGTCCCGCTCGGCGGAGTAACACCTGGTATATATATATATATATATATATATATATATATATATATATATATATATATATATATATATATATATATATATATATATATATATATATATATATATATTTATATATATATATATATATATATATATATATATATATATATATATATATATATATATATATATATATATATATATATATATATATATATATATAACCAACTGGAAGGGATTCGGTCTTTATGCCTTATTAAAAGCAACACTTTTAGCAGTCCTGAGCTTTTGAAAATTTATTTCCTTTTTCAAGGCTGCAATATGTAAAACCCTGGTTACATGTGAGACAACTTTTATATTATAAATTAAAACTTTAAAAACATCACACATAATTAAAATATAGGAAACACAAAGTACACCAATTTCATCACATAGAACGGTCATTGTAAATAGTAAATCTGATGATATTTATTTACTTGTTTATTGTTTTTCAACAAAATCCTTCCGATTGTGCGAATACCTAGATTCCATGGGTCATGGCTCTCCAAGCCGTAGTTTAGAGTCAGACAAGTTATCCCTGCGATGTAATATTAACATACATATATGGTATTCCTTGCTCTCAGTGTGAGGGTGTATATATAGGTCAAACGTCAAGGGTGCTAAACAGTAGGATTACACAACATAAAAGTGATTGCAGACTGGGAAAACAGTTGTGCATTGTCAGTACATTGTAACCAATTGGGACACAGGTTTAACTTTAACGAAACTCATATACTATGTAATGAATCTAGCTACACAGAGATTGGTTCGTGAAATGATCGAGATATATTTGCATCCTAATTCTATTAATAAGAGGGCGGACATAGAAAATTTAAGTGCAATTTATTCAAATCCTTACTTAATTTAAATCTTGACCAACTGAACTCCGTCTGTACTAACCTAGTAACTTTCTTAAAATAATTAATATTTTAAACGAACCAATCATTTATTGTTACCTTTTTTTTACGGTTTTTTTATTTTTGATTAATTGTTGTTTTCGGTTTGCTGTTAAGCCATTTTGGATGATTTTCTGTTTGCTTGGCCTAAAAGTACCCTAAAAGTCCTTTTATTGCAGAGCATTTGTACTTTGTTCTTTCTTTCTGTGCGTTTTGCTGGATAGGGGGCGTGGTTTCTTTAGGGCACAGCAGATTTCTGTTTCTCCCTTGTTAATACATTACACGGAAACCTACAAAAAAAAAAAAATATCACGTACACACACATATCTACACAATGAACACACCCTTAAGTGGCAGATATGGGTGGTCACATAAATTCACACACTACTATACACGTCCTTAGGTGACAGCTGGGGGATAAACATATATACATATTAACATACAAGTATTAACCCTTAGGTGACAGATGAGGGTAATACATGCACAAGCACACACACACATACTCACAAACACACACACACATACACACACACACACACACACACACATACACGCACACACACACATACGCACGCACACACACACAAACACCTGAATCTTATTAACCTTAGGTGACAGATAAGGTTACAAAACACCAAATTTCACTTTTACACTATCTACCAGTTAATATTACATCGCAGGGATAACTTGTCTGACTCTAAACTGCGGCTTGGAGAAACCATGACCTTAGATCTAGGTGTATTCTAATAATCGGAAGGGATTTTTTGTTGAAAAACAATAAACAAGTAAATAAATATCATCAGATTTACTATTTACAATGACCGCTCCCATGTGATGGGGGTGGTGTACTTGTGTTTCCTATATTTTAATTATGTGTGATGTTTTAAAGTTTTTAATTTATAATATGAAGTTCTCTGGTGTGGCATTAGTCATTTTCCATTAACATGTTAGCGGTAAGTTTTAATATGTTAGTCTTTATCCTGGCAAATTCAGGGTTTTTTTGCTATATTGCAGCCTTGAAAAAGGAAATAAATTCCTTCCTGAAGCCTGGACTGCTAAAAAGTGTTTAACTTTAATAAGGCATAAAGACTGAATCCCCTAATAACCTGTGTTGTTTATTCAATTATCGGTCAAGATTTTACATTTTTTCTATTTATATATATATATATATATATATATATATATATATATATATATATATATATATATATATATATATATATATATATATATATATATATATATATATATATATATATATAAGTGATTCATGAGGAAATGTTAATATATTTATATATATATATATATATATATATATATATATATATATATATATATATATATATATATATATATATATATATATATATATATATATATATATATATATATATATATATATATAGAATTGGTCCAAAATAAACATAAAAGTCTATACAAATATGGGTCCGCAAGGCCTTTGTTTCCGAAATACAGGGTGTTTACCACAGAGCTGACATGTGCTTGGAAGTAAAGGGTGGAATTTTTAAAAATTATAAAACTTAGCTTATGTTTTGCCGAACATAATTTTAGAACAATTATTTAATTAAAAATAAAGATACATATTATTTAGCTATCCATTTTGTTTTATTATTTTTTAATTTGCAATAATATTTGCAAATATCTCGAAAACGGTTGCTCATATCAACTTTTAACAAGAATACCTTTTTAATGGAAAAATGACAAAACAATTATTTAATTTACTTAAGAATGTAATACAGGGCCGTACCAAAAAGTTGTGATTGTTCAAAATAGTAAAAAGACCTGTAGGTGGCGCCCCCTACAAGTAAGAGCTGTAATAAGATTAGATTTGAATCTGTCATACCTTTAAAAACACTCTTAAAAAAATGGGTTTCGAAAAAAAAAGCAAAATCGCTAAAAACGTCATATCTTAAATTTGGGACATAAATGTTTCAGTGCTTGTACAATGTTGATGGAACTAAGAAGAAATGGGTTAAACATCAAAAAACCCGGCACTCACAGTACTCTTGTACTAAGGAATCATTCCTTTGTAGGCTGCCGTAAAGATAAAAAAATGTATTGCATAAATATTTCTTTTATAGAGAGAGCATGACTGCAAATACTAATCGACAGATCAGAGCATTTTTCCAAAAAATAACTTGTATGTAATTTATTAAGTTTATTCCAAGTGCGTACTGTAAAAGTTTGCAAACAAATGTCTACTGCCTATACGTCTCTAGTTGTTTTAATAGTCGAAGGTTACAACTTTATTTAACCAACTTCTTTTCCGACCCCAATACAACTTGTACCCTAAAAACCCAAGTGTTTTACAATACCTTCCATCACCCCCATTTTTCCGTCAAACACAAAAACTTTTAACCCTTTAAGTACTCGAAAACCCGTAATACTCGGGCTTGTAACTCTCTCGGTTCTATCGAAAAAAAACTGATCCTTTTAGCTGTCGAATTAGAAAGTTTCCAATAAAAAGTCGCTGTAAGGGTTGCCGAAGAAAAGTTTCTAAAAAGTTTTTAATTAAACCCCTTAAGCTGGAAAAAGTCCCAAAATTAAAACACTGATAGTAATTCCATTAACATCACTCCTTATCGAAGGGTTTAATCTCCGGAATCAACTGATTAAAAAAGTTGTCTTTAATGTACAGTGTTGCCAGGTTTAAAATTGTAGCTTGGGTATCATTATTAAGATACACGTATCTACAGGGTAGTCAGAAAAGCGCGAGTCCGTCAATAGAGAGATATTGGTCCTGCTGTATAGTAGGTATATTTATTCATATTTAAACTAACAAAAAACCAGTCATAAATCTCCGGCAGTAAAAAAATTTAAAATATCCTAAGTAAGAATCCGTACGGGTTCCATAGAACCTTTCATGATAAGAAAGTTCAAAAACCATTCTTTATGTTCGATAGAACGATTGAGATAACTTAATTGAAAAATTACCTGAACATATGCATTTTTCGCACTAAATTATTTTGTTAAAAGATTTTTGTTTATAGATTTTTTAGTATTTGAAACTGCTATTGAAAGTTTAGTTATACATATAAAAACGTGTGTCAGCTACCAAAAATTTTATGACTGGTTTTGTGTTGGTTTAAATATGAATAAACACGTAGGTTGCTCCAAAAGTTTTGCAAAAAACAAGGATTTATCAAGATTTTTCAAAATACATGCCATCATAGTCTACACACTTTGGCATACGTATAAAACAACTACTAAACATCTCTTGCCATTTATCCGTTGAAACTAAAGCATATGCATTATCCCAAGCACATCATAATTCCTTTTCAGTTACGAATTTTTGGCCTTTTAATTTTTTCTTTACAAAAGTCCGAAATCGCAGGGCGCGAGGTCCGGGCTATAGAAAGGATAGTCCAACAGTATGAGTCCCGATGGGGTCAAAAACTCCATGTCATGATTGCCCGATGTGCCGGCGCGTTGTCGTGGTGGAAGTGTCAAGTAGTGAGACGTGACTTTGGTCGCAATTCTTTCAGCTCATTTATAACTTGAGATAAACAAATGCCTGTATACCAAGCAGCGGTGACGGTCTTCTGTGAATACAACATTACCCTTTTCATGAGACCTCTTTTAGCAAAGAATACTGCGATCATTCTCTTTTTAACTGATCTTTGTTGTTTACTGGGAACGTCGAAAAAATATAACCAGGTTTCGTCGCCTGTGACGATTGAATCAACATCCTTTGAATGACCATATTTCCTCAACATCGAAGAAATGAGGAATCCATTAAGAACATAACTTTTTTACTTCTAAATTTTTATGCAAAATTGAATTTAAAGTAAATGCATCAATACTTAGAATCTCTTGAATATTTCTATAGGTAATTCGACGGTCAGCTATATTTACATTTTTAACTGCGGCAATGTTTTCTTGAGACCTCGTCACTGGGTGGCCCGATCTTCATCATCGTTTAAATTGAAGATTCCTCGTTGAAATTTTTTAATAGCAACGGAGTATGGTAGAGACAGGACACTTATCCCCGAAAGTTTCAGGCATTTTGTCATGGCACTCTTGGTAAGATAGTCCACGTTGAAGTTGTAGTAGAATATCACGCTGTAATTACGGTGACTGAGACAAGCCATTTTTACAACTTTCCGCTAATCATGTATAAGCAGACTAAAGTCAGGAATAACCTGAGTATATGTTTGGACCTGTTTATCTCTATTCCTGCACTATATATTGCAAGATTTAAGGAGCAGCCTACGTACACAATAACGTCATGCAGTATTTATGGAAGCGCTATTTTGACAGTTACGTTATGCGCGATATGATTTTTTTTTTATCTTTGGACAGTCCACGAAGGCTGATGCCTAAGTACTAACGTACCGTGGGTGTCTTCAGTGTGGTGAGAGGAAGTTTGTTCACACGGGACTTATATTTTTGGAGATTGGGAGGAGAAGGAAAAACTTCTGCGGGCAGCAGGTTCCATAGTCTTGACACACTAGGAATAAAGGAACGAAGAAAGCGGGAAGTTCGGGGCCTCTCTAACTGAACTGTAAAAGGATGCATAAAAGTTGCACTACGTGTTGCTCTGTTGGGAGCTGCCAGAGAAGGAATAATACTGGCCAATTCCTCTGAGCAGAAGCCGTGAAAATACCTATAGAAGAGCGACAGATCCCCACAGCTCGACGATGGGCAAGAAAGAGGAAGCCTTCTGTGAGCTTGGATCATTAATAAGACGATCAGCTCTTTTTTGAATGGAGTCCAGAATGATAAGTGTTGTAGGGGACGCCATTCCCCAGACATGAGAACAATATTCCAAAGGGGGTCTGATTTGGGATACATACAGAGTGTACAGATTGGAAGAAGAGAAATATTTTCTGGCTCGAAAGAGGAATCCAATCTTTGAATGAAATGTGTTTGTGCCAGTTGAGGTTATTCTCAAAAGTAACGCCGACTAGATTAAACGACTCTTTGTTCTGCAGAACTTGGCCGCTCATATGTAACGGATGAGCATTCGCAGACTTTTTCGCGACAGCGAACATGACTGTGTTTTTGAGGCATTAAACTGAACACGATTTTTGGCGCCCCAATCCAAGATAAGTTTGAGGTCTTGTGAAAGTGATATCTGGATTGACCTGCGCTTGTTTTCAAAATCAGAATTACACGGTGGCTTAAGAAATTGAATACTAGAGTGGAGGGTACTATCGTCAGCAAAACTATGAATGGGATTGATTGTGGAAGAGAGAAGATCGTTAATGTGTAGAAGAAACAGCGTGGGTGCCAGCACTGAGCTCTGGGGCACCCCAGCATTAATTTGGTAAAAGCTGGAGGAATGACCATCTACACTAACTAATATACGTCGATTAGAAAGGAAACTGGAAAGCCAAGAGCAAAGCTTAGGTGGAAGACCGTAAGAGGGAAGTTTGTTAAGAAGCCCATCATGCCAGACCTGATCGAAAGCTTTGGATATGTCAAGAGCAACGATCTGGGATTCACCAAGAAACTCAAGGGACTTGTTCCAGTAATGTGAGACAAAGGAAAGAAGATCAGCTGTGGATCTACTGTGACGGAATCCATATTGTCTATCATGTAAGATCTTATGTTTTTCCAGATACTTTAAGATTTGGGAATTAATGAATTTTTCCATTACCTTGCAAACAACTGAAAGAAGAGAATAGGTCTATAGTTAGAAGGAACTTTTGGATCCTTTTTTGGGGACAGGTTGCACACGTGAGCTTTCCAACTCTCCGGGAAAATGCCCGTGTCGTAAGAGATTCGAAAGAGGCGAGTTAAGATGGGTGCAAGCTCGGGAGCACATTTTTTTTAAGACGATTGCTGGTATGCCATCCAGCCCAGACGATTTTTTAGTATTAAGAGAAGAAAAATACGCTTGATCTGTTTGACTTTAAAAATTATATCGGACATTTTATGAGAAACAGTGACAACTGTTGGAAGAGGAAGATTAATAGGAGGATCAAGCGTAGAATTGGCAGCAAATTGTTTGGCAAATAGTTCGGCTTTTCCTTTGGAGGTAGAGACAATTCCATCTTCAGAGATTAAGGGTGGAAAATAATTTGTGCAAAAGTTCTGACTAATATTTTTTGCAAAGGACCAAAAAGCTTTACTGCTATTTGAGCAAGAGAGAACTTTATCTTTTATTCGATTGTTAAAACGGTCTTTTGCTTCTGAGATGGTCTGATTATACTGATTTCTTGCTTCGATGCTAGCCTGTCGATTTTCGGGACTGGGGTTTTGAAGAAACTTTTTGTGGGCTTGAAGTTTTAAAAGTCTGGCTTTGTCACAGGATTTAGAAAACCACGGTTTGTAATTTGAAGTTATGGGGTTCTTTTTAGTGTGGGGAATATAGGTCTCAATGCCTAGTTGAATTGTTTCGGTAATTTGTTTACATATTTCTGAAGGATCGTGAGTAGGAAAGCAGGTAGGATTCCAAGGGTAGCTGGCAAAGAAATCTCTTAGACCATCCCAGTCGGCTGAATTGTAGTGCCAGACGGTTCGTGGCGGCATGCTCTCAGATGCCTCAAAATGAGTGGAGTATGATACGGTGACCAAACCATGGTCAGAGCGACCAAGGGGAGCAGTTACTGATGCTTGATAGGGTTCGGGGGTGGAAGTAAGAAAGAGATTTAGAGGGTTAGAATTATGGGTGGGAACCCTAGGAAAGTAGGTAGGTTCCATAATTAGATTGGTGAGCGAGTTGCTGATTGCGAAATTTTCTGCTGCTCTGCCTTGTATATCGTTTTTGTGGAGCCTAGCCAACTTTATTAGAACATTAAAATCCCCGAGGACGATTACTTCGGCCAATGGAAACTGGGAAATAAATTGCCGATCTTTATTGAAAGGAAATCAAAGAACTGTTGGGAATTGTCAGAGGGGACCGGTATATACAGCAGATGAATTTAGAGAAGATCTAAAGAAAGTTTAACCCAAAGAAATAGGCCTACCCGATTCGAGGTTAGAAACCCTAACACAAGCCAGGTCGTTGCGAACGGCACAAACGCCGCCAGGGCGAAAATATGAAATGAGATCATAACCGGGGAAAAAAGGAGGTGGTTGGTTGGTTTTGGGACTTATTTGGGTTTCGAAGAAATAGTATGTGGGTTTGGAGGATTGAAGATAATGGTGAACAGAGTTTACGTTAGAGTTAAGCCCACATATATTTGTAAACGATATCGACTTTTCGATGGTGGCCCCCCAAATGTACCCCTGCCCGGAGAACCGAATGGAGGGGTATTTACCTCCGGATAAATTTACGTTCGGGTGTGCCATCATCATTATTTCCAAATTTTAGCAGAGTGGAAAAAAAAAGAGAAAGGAAAAGAAAAAGAAAGAAGAGGAAGAAGGAAAACTAAAAGAGAAAGAATGAGGAGGAAGAAGGAAAACTGACTCACCGCCCAGAACTCGAAACGTACTAAGACTTCACGAGTCCTTTAAAGGGCAAGTGGGGTGGTACCGCCTCAGGCGAGGAAAGCTCCTCTACCACCTACCAGAGTAGAGTCGCCTTAGAGTCGCTGGTGATAATAGGGTTACCTCATGGATTAATTTACGAAGTGATAACTCCGCGTGTTGTTTAAAATTTCGCATTTTTTTGTTTGTTTATATTTTTTTAGGGTTATATTCATTTTAACTCTTCCCAGAAATTTTCTGCATTACTCTCAATTAATTTTGGTTGTTATTATTAGTTCTGTAATTATGGGATACCTACTAAAAATAAAAAAGAAGCAAGGAGCAAAAAATAACCTTTTTTTAAAATAACAGTATACTTTGCAAAGCTTTTGACATCATGCTCACAACCTACTTTATGGTCAAGATATTCTATGATAAAGGCAATGCTTAAGCTAAAGAAAAAAGTTGATATTGGCAAATTTTTCAAACTTATTGCATTTATTAAGAAAAAGATGGTAGGGTATAAACCTAAAAAGGCTCCTGAGTAATATTGTATTTTAATTAAAGTGGCCACGATTATTGGTATAGCCGGTGCATACAGAAGGAAGGAATTAACAAATTTATTAATGTAAAATGCAAAAATAAAACCAAATCTTATTTAATTAAAATACCAGACAACCAAGCACACAGCAGTAGAACTTTTGCCATCACTGGTAAAAAAAATTATTATAATTCGAAAATACATTGCTTTAAGAACTAAAAATACTCCGCATAACCGATTTTTGTTAATTATTAAAATAAACAGGACACTGCTACAAATGATATTCTGTGACTCCTCTTACAGATGCTGGTTAAGATATCACAAATTTCAAACGTCAGTGCGGCTGGCTGTCAACAAAAGTCGCTGAGGGGTTCGTGGAAGAGTTCATTGAAAAACAGAAAAAAGGAGTTTAGAGCGAAACTAAATATTGGGCATGTGTCTTTTCGAAAATCAATGGCACCAACAATTACAGATCCTGCCTATGCCACCAGAAAACCAGGTGGCCTCTGCTAAAATTGTAATTTTACCATTAACCTATTTTAATAAATTTAATTTACCCAAATAAATTTATTGGTAAAAAGATTGAATGCAAACAATTTTGATTTTACTACTGCTACTTAAAATATTACTAAAATTTAGATATCCTAAGCAAAATAATGTTGGTAAAAAATTTGACTATTTTCTATATTTTTGATTTCCTCACGCTTGTAGAAAAACAATTATTTGTAACGCTTGTGGAAAATCCTTTTCCGCACTCGACTGCTTTGACCGAACTCCTGCGTCATTCGGTCAACTAGGCACTCTCGTGCGGAAAAAGTAGAATTTCCACACGTGTTAAGAAAACAGCTATTTGTACTCACTAACCATATCCGATAATAATTTATCAAATTGTTGCTTTCCTTATTTAATATCATAGTTAAAAAAATATTTTTTATATACGAGACTCTTAGGCCCGGTTGTACAAACAATGGTTCAACAGAAGTTTTCTTGAACTGCAGTTCACTGTTGAACCCAGTTCAGAATTTTGAGTGTTGTACCACTGCAGGTTTACCTGAACTATCAGTTGCAAAGCCCAAAAGAAAAGAAGAAAAAATTGCCACAACTTAACCTAACGGGATTTTGATTTTATTAAAAAAAAACTTAATAATTAGAGTATGTATTTGTATTGTATTTGTTTAATTTTACATTTTTTTCAATCACTACTGACAAAATAAATCACAGATGCTAAATAGCTACATATTGTATAAAAAATAAATCCTTTTTTTGTTTCCTGTTATTTTCTGCATCTGCCCCTCCAGGAGATTGAATTTTATTATGCGTGCCATCCATGGCGCCAATGCTAAAAAATCCTCGCCTCACAATGGTAATTTCAGATTCAGTTCTTAGCATTTTTATCAATTTTAGCCCCAATTCAGCAACTGATTCTAAAACCATAGATATTTTTCAACTTGCCGTTGACTTGTCAATACCTCCAAAATCTCAAACAACTTGTAAAAAACTCCCAGTGGCTAGAAATCGTAAAGCAATGCATACCATTTCAGTAGGAATTAGTGTCTCACAGCTTGTTTTTTTTTAACCTAAATCTGGCCTTAAATTATTTGTCATCGCAAACATTCAAATGATCTGGTCTATTTCTGTATATTTATGGGGCTCGAGAGTGTGCAACATTAATAAGTTATTCTACAAAATCCTTGTCGTCTGTCATATCTTTTCATACAAGATCAATTTTTAATTATTAAAACCGAATAGATATCAACTTTAAAAATATAACAACAAAATATTTAATTGGTCACAAGGTAATCTGTCAGAAGAGTGAGGTTAAAAATTTCTAAAAGGAGTTGAACTCATCTTAAACGACCAAATTCGGACGTTCAAGATCAACCACAGTTCACCGTCTGAACCGGCTTTGTACAACGATTTTTTTCCGTTGAACCGATGATCAGCGTGAACTTCGGTTGAACGTCCATTGTACAACCGGGCCTTAGTAATTTAAGTATTTATAATATAGTGTCTTTAAAATTTTTAAGCTTTTATTGCGATGCACTAATAAAATAATTTATGTTTTTTTAGTTTAACATTTATTTTAAATGAAAATCGTGATAATTTTTTTAGAAAACGTGGCAACACAGTTTTGGTTTTCAATCTTGTTTAATGCAATTGAATTAAGAACTCCCGACTTTTTAAACAGCTTTTTATCAATGTCTCCACTTCATTAAATGTAAGCTATCCGATAAACTTGCTTTTTTAATTTAAAATGTTTTCATTTTGTACTTTTGCCTTAAAGAATAAAAGTTAGTGAAAAAATATTGCTACCCATAAAATTATTTAATTTATAAAGAAAAAAATATTTGTGACATTTTTTTTTATAAAAATTAACTTGACCTTAATAATGACTTGCCTTAAAAAATAGAAAATATCCGTCACTTAAGAAAAATATTTAAATTGAAACCTAAAAAATATGACATAAAATTGACATTTTTCTAATGGGATACCCTACTTATTACTTCGTTTTTGATAGATTCTGAATTTGTTCTATACGTTTAAATAATAATGATTCCCTACTCATTTTTAGTACCAACAGAATTACCTTTAATTCATGTAAAAAATATGCGATTTTATTCGAAATGTTAAAAAATGTAACAATAAATACCTTAAATGCCAAAACGCAATAAGTCAGTATTAATTTTGTTGTTGCTAAACTAAATACTAATACTAAAAAAAATCAAACATGGTTAATTGGTTATACATCATGGTAGTAAGGCCTATGATAACATAGGCATCACTGGTATGATGGACAAAAATGCGATAAAGAACTGCTGTTACAGAACTGGCCAAGGTACAGGGACTTGCTTGCGTAGCTATAACAGAAGCAATTAAAACAACCCCAACAGCAGCCATGGAGTGTCTTTTGGACCTTCCACCACTTAACCTCATAGTGATGAGGGAGGCAAGAATAAGCTACTTTCGACTGCAACAAAAACAAAAAATTCCAGATTGAACTGAGTGACAACAACCCGATCTCCCCAGCACGGTTGGAGACATCATCTGGTATACGGATGGTTCCCAAACCAAACCAAGCAAGGGCTGCTAACAGAGCACGATAACCTAAGGGACACCTACGCAAGATAGGCTCATATAATGGCGACCCAAGTTGCAGAATGTGTGACGAGGGGAAGATACAGCCTACCATATCCTGTGTGAATGTAAAGTGTTAAATGACAAAAGATAGGCATTATTTGGGCAACTGAAAATAAGCCCACAGGAAAATATCAACCAACCAGCCTTGGGGTTATACAGACTTGTAGAAGGAACAAGACTAATGGGAGGATTGGTATAAAATATAATGAAAGATTAGGCACCAAAAGACTAAGAGTCTGTGCTGCCTTCGGTACTAAGTCAAGACGGCTACCAGAAGAAGAAGAAGAAGAAGAAAATAGGAAAGGACGTTATTGAAACGAATCAATAAAAAAGGTGTGAAGCAAGTTTGTGTTTTTGCGCCCTTGGATTGACGCTTTTACTTTACATAATTTGTATTTTGGCTATACCACATTTTCCAAAATTCACTTTTCCTCCAAACAGTAACACTTATTGAATTTAAATTAAATTAGGTACCTCTAATTAATATACTCCTGCTTTTTTAACATTAAGGAAGTTTCTACCGCTATACAGGGTGCCCGGGAAAACATGGGAAATCTTCGGATTATAAAAAACACTATGACACTCATGACTTTTTTTGTATTGATAAGAGCTTTGGAGAACGTCTTTTACAAACCTTTAATTATTGACTAAAAATTAAGTACCTTTCATTCATGTCGCAGGTTCTAACCGTTTTCGGGCAAGTTTAATACCCGGTTAGGTTATACTAGCCCCGTATATCTGCTTGGTGTACCCAGATAGGTATCGTAGAAAATTTTAAGCGATTACATTAAATTAGACAAATTTCGATTTTATAGGTTACAGTTAATGATATTTTTTAAAATTTTCAGTATTTATATAATCCATTTTTCCTTGACTTAACTATCATATATAAACAATGTTTACATAAAATATAACATCCCTATAATGATCTCACGCCTTTCTTCATTTTAAATCAATATTCCTTATTAGTTCTTTCCTTAAACGTGCGAAAAATGCAGTAAATAAGCTAAATCCACTTTTAATACTCTAAGAAACATTTGTAAAATGATAAATGACGTAAAAAGGTGCAAATTATAAGGTTCGAATTATTGTAATGTATAACACTGCCCTAAGGTATGGGTTAACAACCAAATGGCTACTTTTAAAGAGCCTTATATAGACTAGTACCGGCCAAAAACAAATATGATTTAACAATCAATTTATGGTTAAGGTACAAGGGCGTTGGAATTACTCGCATAAAAAGATTGTAGAGAATGGGACCACTTCAGTCCTGGTCCCGTGGTATAGCAAACTAAGTATGCTCAGTCCTATTGACCTCTATGAACTGGCAGATCCCTAATCTACATTATCTAGATTAACTTAGGTAAATGAAAAATAAAATGAATATTAAAATTAAATTTGTAAGAATTTTGGTATAAAATTTTGGAAATTCTGATAGCTCTTAAATTTTTATGACGTTTTGTAATAAATATTAAAAAGCTATAGTCTGTCCAGCTAACATTTTTAGGTTGGCAATGCGAATATCCCTACATATTAGTAAATTTTGTTTTTCAGTAAGGTTGTTTAATAAAGAAAAGCTAAAAAGTAAAAAGAAGATAACTTGTAAATTACCTAAAATGACTAATGAAGGCCTTTTCGGTAGTAGATCATCTCCAACCCACTTCTCAAAATTTTTAGTTTTCATCTCGCCATGGTAATCTCCTGTTTTTGTTTTAGATTTAAAAGTTTTACGGGCACCATCAACAAATCCTTTTTCTGAACCAGCATATAGAATAATGTATCTAAGGAAAATATAAGTATTTCATTAGTTTTTTAATTAAATATACTTTAATGTTTCATAAGAATGCAACAAGTGTGTTCTGAAGTTTAATGTTGTCTAAGAGCTACAGGTTTAATATGTCCTATGTATGAAAGAGACCCTAACTGAGGTATCTACCGAATCTGTCATATATGTGTTTTTTCTCAGGATACCCCTTATGCTTAAAGTCTAAGTGTTCACAAACTACGAGTGTCTATAGTGAAGTCAGATGTAAATTACTGGTAGATTTCGTAGTCTCGAAACTCTAGAGATGAAGGTGCGGAAAAAGTGGGAAATGTGAAGTGGACAATAAAGGGATGTATCTAAATAGACTTTTAATTTGCTCTAATTGGGATATACAAAAGAAGGAATTATGACAGCTAATGCTTCGGAGCAGAAGCTGTAAAAATATTCCTAAAAAAAACAGGTCTTCTACAGCTTGTCGGTGTGCAAGAGGAAGCTTTTTTGTAAAACTGTGATAATTTATAAGGCAAAACAAAATTTTATTATAGGATTGTAAAAGTGCTTCACCTTGTAATTAAAAAAAAAAAAAAAAATGGGCCGTTTAATTTTTTCTTTAAGTGTAGGAAAGTACATTTTTTTTTAGAGTATAATTAGTCATTAGAATGTTTTACCTTTCCACTGAAATATACGTCGTCATCCTGCCAAGACCTGCGGAAAGTGCTGTTCGAGAAGATCCAGGTTTCATCGAGAAATACCAAAAGATTTTCAAATTTTCTTTTTCCATAAAACCTTTTGAAAATTTCCTTCTCATGCGTTGCACATTTGGTTTTTCCGTTAAGCCTAAGTTCCTTATAAATTTTATATTTTGCTTCTTATATTGTCAGCATTTGCCACTATGCAATCCTAAAAAATACATTCATAAATATATTAAATTCTTAAAATATTTGGCACATCTGAGGATGTATTTTTAGATTATGATACTCTTAAAACAAGTTATTTTACCTTTTGCAAGATCACGATTCTGATAACATAATTTTTCAAAAAATATTTATTAGGTAATATTTTCTTACCTCCGACTCATCACAGCTCTGAGGTTTCGAAGCTTTTCCAAACTGGAAATACAGTAATCATTGTGATTTATACACTAAAAAATAGCTATTCTAGTGGTTTTTCCTTAAAATAAATAAAAATAAAAACATAATACACTAAAAAATATAAAAAATGTCAAATAGTACACAAAAAAAAAATAAAAACACTGCAGAGTAATCTCTAATCTCACTAATTACTTTAAAACACGAATAACACACCCAAACATAAAAAAAATAATACAAAAATTGAAACGCCTTCAATCCATTACTGGGTGATTTACGCCAATCAGCTGATTTTGACGTTGAGTCTAGTAATTTTTGTTTTTGAACATGTAAGCCAACACAAAAATGTTAGCTTGGACAAACTATATCAAAATTTATTAAATTTTCATACCAAAAGTTATTTTTTTATCTTTTCTATATGATAAAATCTGTCAAAAATAGCCATTTTTTCTTTTAAAGTGAAAAATTTCTATTTATTGGTAATTTAATCACGATGTTGTCAATAGGAGTTTTCTAAGAATTAAAAACTAAAAAAAATGGTTTTCTGCTCATCCATTGGTGCATTCTTTGTAAAGTCGAAAAAACCCAGTGTACCCAAACCTGGTGGAATTGATAGAGAAAAAAAGAGAGGATCGTTTATGTGAAGAAGCATACCCTAAGGTAACCTCCACGCTGCCATGAACATGTCAAAAATAACTAGAAGTCCTTGAAAAACACAGTAGCTTTCCTGTGGGCACCGGGACATTCGGGAATAGAAGGCAACGAAATACTTTGGACCAGAACCTACCCTTGAAGTGATCAAAACCACAGCAAGAAGGCAAACTAGAAATAGGTCCAAAACAAACACGAGGAACACTGGTCCATCATCAGTAGAATTAAAAATGGAAAAGGCTTTATAAAGGGCCCATCCAAAAGAACGAAGGAAGAACTACTTAGATAAAGTAGGAAAAGACTTTGCATAACCGTAGGGCTGCTAAAAGGGCACGATAATCCAAGTGGACACCTACGCAAGATAGGCTCATACAATGGGGACCCAAGTTGCAAAATGTGCGATGAGGGGAAAGAAACAGCCTACCACATCATGTGCAACCAAAAATGAACTCACAGGAATATATCAACCATTCAGTTTCGGGCTTATATAGACCTGTAGAAGAAACAAGACTAATGGGGGGTTTGCTATAAAAGATAATGGAAGATTAGGCACAAAAAGCCCAAGAGGCTGCGCTGTAAATCTAGACGGCTCCCAGGAAAGAAAAAGACTAGTAAAGGAACAAAGTAAAGGTAGAAGATTGTATAAAGAAAGTTTGTCAAGATGCGAATTATGCCAGACCTGGCCAAAAGCCTTACAAATATCAGGAGCAGTAATCTGGGATTCACCAAGGACCACATTAAAGTGTCATGTAATGTGTAGTATAGTACACCAGATTTGGTCTGCTTAGAAAAGAGGTCCCTCTGTGCAGTCTTTTCGATCTGTTAAATGGTTTCAGGATTCTATTTATACCCACTGGTTGTGTAGTGCATTTAAAACTTCCATACGCCATGAAAAATCGATTGTAATCGATACTAGATGAACGCAGGCTTACATATTTACTAAAAATGTTCAGAAAGCTCACTCCTTCGTATTCCCCTTCGATATTGTACATATTTTTGAAACATTGGTTTTTGTATTGGAAATGGAATTTTAATAAACGACGTAGCATCCTTAATGTCTTTTATCTGTAAATAAGTCAACTCTTCTCTCCTACAGGTTCCAAAAATTCCAATTACTAATACTACTTTCTTTAATAAATAATTTTTGGAGTCAGCTTCTTTCAGAAACTTTTCAATCCCCTTCTTAAGAAAATATTTTGGACTTTCTCGGTTTATAACCACTTGAAGAAAGAAATAAAATACTCACAAAAATTGTAAATTCCGCCCAATCAACATCATAGTAGGCTTGACACTTAACAACTGGAAGACACAATAAATGCCGCTCGATCCAGCCAATTATACGGGATGATTTAATACCTGAAATTGGCGGATAATAGGCCCTATTTACAGGCCAATATACCTCTCAGTTCCGACAGCCGCATTTCGGGTAAATTATGGCTCTTTTAGTGCCTTGTTTTGCACGAGATATGAGTATTTTCGTAAAGAATTTACATTTAAAGGAACATTTTGTTGTATAATACACAATTTACAATTTTATTATTTTTGCAACGACCCGATGTTTTGGTTAATATAAAGAATTTTAATAATTTACGTTTTTTCAAATCCTTTTACTATTGAGCTTGCTTTATAGCATATTGCAAATATTAATTTGCAGACCTTAAATAGTCATTCTTGTACCAAGGGTGCAAAATAACACTTTTACGCCCACTGCTAAAAGTTGCTGTTCGAGCTGTGCGATGGCAACAACTAGCTGAGGGCGTAAAAGTGTTTTACACCAGATGTGGAAACATTTTTTTGTGTAGCTGTACCGAAAACAAAACTTTCGGTGTGATTTATTGAATCAAAAGTTTCACTTTATACAAATCGTACAATAGCAACTATTTACGGGACAAGTTTTTCCACTTCTGAAACGATTTTTTTACTTTAGGAACGATTTTGTGTTTCTACGTAGGCGGCCTTGGCAACAATTTACACTTGTATTTTTATTATGACAGCGCTTGTCATATTACATTCGCAAGTATTTTGTCTCCATCGGGGAAATAACATGTGGTATCCTTCGTGTGATATGCGGTATAAGGTAGGTATGGTTCTCCTCCAGGTGCTACGCGAGGTATATCACCCTCACTGCGTCGCCTGGTCCTGGGTATTGCGCCAGATAGCTCGTTCTGCGGGAACAGGACTCCTCTACTTTTACCCCGATGAAGCTGGGGGGCCCCATCACGATCCATGCCTGGGCCGGCGTCTCCAGACACGGATGTGGTACCTGACCCTTGGTTCTCCTTCCGCGCTATCATTTCCCGACTATTGTACGGGGTTTGTGTTCCCTTCGGTGGTGTTCGTAACATATTAATAGTTTGATTACTATTTCTAGAGAACCCAGGTTCCACCGTTGTTCCGGGTACTTTTATCTGCTGCCTTGTTCTTCCAACTGCTCTCCTGCTAACTTATAGCTTAATCCTCATATGGTGTCAACTTCCTTTAACACCTAGTGCTCTTCACCAGCGGCTCGCGCTTACGACGCGGCTCCTATTGCCATATAACTTCCACCACGGCTCGGCCGAGTTTAGATTTTCTCTGGGTCACTCCTCTTTTCTTCCTGCCAACTCTCGTTCAGCTAGAGTCCCGGTGGATCGCAGAGGCGGCACCTAGTGCAGCACCTTCGATGCGGCTCCCTTCCAACGGCTCTCCCAACAGTTCCGGGCGCACACCGCCCTTGATTCCCAAAACAACTCTGCTAAACCTCGGCCCTAACGTGCCGGTAAAATCTCCTAGCCCTAGGAGCACGGTGTCCTATGTTTCTATGTCGCCGTCTTCATGGGTTTCCTTCCCCACGTGCCCACCGCGCGCGTAACAGGTGCCAATCAGCTTTTCACGAAGCGATAGCGTCCTGTATTAAGAACCGTATACCTTTGTCTACGGTGCTCTTTGGGAACAAGGTGCCGATCAGCCTGGTGCAATGCGACAGCGTCCTTGTTCCGTACCTACAAACAAAAATAAATAACCTCTGCAGGGGCCAACTTTTCCAAGAGGCACTCCCTGCAAGTTCCCGAACACACAAAATAAATAGATAAAAAATATTAAAACTAATTCAGGGGCTAACGGTCTCCAACCAAACCTGGGAGTGTCATACCTCCGGCAAACTCCCGGTATCAAGTCGATCTTGTGAAGGACTACCTTCGACTCGGACGGTCAATTCTCGACTGACACAATTACGAACTGAGCCTGTATTTATAGATTCCGTAACAATTTACGCTTTTCCATTTCAAAAAATGGAAATCTATAGTGAAAGTGAAGCCGAATTAATTTCACATGAGAATAGTGAAGCTGCTAAAACGGCTACTTATGAATTATTGCCGCTAAAGTCAATAAAGATGTATGAATTGCTTTACAATTTATTTCAAAAATGGAGCAATAATAAAAAAGTGCATATTATAAATGAGGAAGTCATTCTTGCATATTTAATGGAAAGATCTAAAATCTTAAAGGCCTTAAGTCTCTGGAGCAATTACTCAATGCTTAAGTCCACAGTTAACATTAAAAATAATGTAGATATAAGCCGCTATCCCAAATTTATTGCTTTTCTAAAAAAAAATCCGTTGGCTACAAACCACAAAAATCAAGAGTATTAATGAACAAGTAGATAAATTTTTGTCAGAAGCTGGGGATAATATCTACCTAGTAACAAAGGTAATATTATATTTAAATGTAATTTCTTTTCTTCCTTTCGATTAATTTTTATTCATATTTTAGGTTGCATTAATCATTGGTTTAGCAGATGCTTGTCATCATGAAGAGTTTTGGAAAATGAGTTTAGATGTTTAGTAACTGAAATTCCCAATTCTAAAACGAATATGGATAAAACCTTTGTCGTCATTGGAGAAAATAATATTTCTTTATAAAGGCAATATTTGTCATTACGTCCAGCAACCACACCACATCGTAGATTATTTGTATATTACAAAAACGAAAAATGTAGTACACAATCTATCGGTATTTACATTCTTGGTAATATCGCCTGCAAAATTGCTGAATTTCTTAAATTACCGCATCCCAAAGAATACATCGGGCACTGTTTGTGAAGAAGCTCAGCTACTTTATTAGTTAATGGTGGTGGTAGTATAACCCATTTAAAGAGACACGGAGGCTGGAAATCAATCAGTGTAGCAGAGGTATACGTAGAATATTCTTTGAAAAATACCAAAAAAAAAAAATATAAGTTTTAGCACCACAGACTCGGCCAAAAAATATATCAGGAGAAAATTTACCAGTTTTCAATGTTTTAAATTGTAATCGGTATACTAAATTAGTAGCTCTTAAAGACCTTCAAAATGATAAAACCATAAAAATTCTTCCAGCAGACAAAGGAAATGTCACTGTATTCATGGATGCAATCAGTTACGATCAAAAAATAGACGAGGTTCTTGGAACGGTAAATATAGGTCTCTTGATCAAGATCCAACAACATCCATAAAGAACAAAATTTACAGGACCTTAAGGAAATAAAAATACTTTCTGACCGATAAAACTAGAAAAATTTTAACACCACATATCAGCAAACCTCCATATTTCTATGGACTACCGAAGATACACAAGGTCAATATACCCTTAAGGCCCATCACCAGTTCGAAAAATACCACTGGTTAATCACCATCTTTTGTTAAAAACTCTAGTCATTTTCAGGTAAAAAATAAGTACTACGCGCAAGATTATGGACTTCCCATGGATTCATTGCTCTTTCTAGTGGTAGCAAATATTTATGTGAAATGGTTTGAGGAACAAGCAATTAAAACTGCACTAATCAGACCAAAATTTTGGTTAAGATATGTTAACAATACTTTTATTGTATACAGGTAATAAGGAAGAACTTAAAGGTTTCTTAAAACATCTAAATTACAAACAAAAACAAATTTAAAATTAAGAAGTAGCAAGGCCCTCCTTTTTTTGGACGTTTTAGTCAAACAAAATAATGGACATATACAAACCTCGTTATACAGAAAACCTACGCACACTGGACAATATTTACACCAAAATTCTAATCACTGTAACGAAACGAAACAGGGGTTCATACGTACTCTATACAGGGTGTCCGGAAAAAGGAGGCCAATCCGCCGGCCACATATAGGGTGGGCCAAAATAATGCGACTTTCGTTATGCCATTTTTTAATTGGGCGCTCGGTATTCAATATACAGGGCGTCATAATGAGAAATATAAAATCGTTTTTTTGAAGTAAGTCGAGTGTTTCATAAGATATTAAATTAAAATTTGGTGTGAGGGGTTTTTTTGGAACCAGAAATTGAAATCCGTTCACGAATTTGCTATACCTTGCAGAGGGCGCCACCTGCGGTATATTGCATGTGTTAAAAATACCAAAACTTTTTTGTACCCCTGTTTAATAAAGTTCTAGTAAAAAATTCTAATTATCCAATCTTTTCTTGTAAAAAAAGTATTCTTAGTAAATGTCGGCCTGAGAATCCGTTTATTAGATATCTTAATTTTAAAATCTAGATAATTCTTTCTAAACAAATTGGCTGACCTCGGGCACCAGTAACTTTTTACGTACTGTCAAAGTGACAAATTTAAACGCTTCTGACGCTCTTAACAAGCTTCTCAATTACTCCTAAAATAAATCTACATTTTTTAATTACATATTTGTATTTGGCGTGTTTTCTTACAACTTATAAAACCATAATGGCTCATAGACCAAGAAATGTACCCTTTCCCGAAATGGCGGATATGGTTTTGATGTATGGTAAGTTTTAAATATTATTGTAAACAGTAAATACCTGGCAATTCTCAACTAGAAAATGTGGCTCCAATACTAGTTTAGCCGCTAGACGCTATGCCCAGACATTCCCAAACCGATTTCATCCCAAAAGAAAATATTTTTTAAATTTGATTAACCGCTTAAGGGAGACTGGAAGTTTCAGCGAAAGACGGAAAGGTAATTGCGGCCGACCTCGTGCGGGTCAACCAGGGCAAGAGGAAAAAATTTTAAGAATTGTCGAAGAACCACCAAACATTAGTACTAGGGTTTTGGCTGAACGGGTGAGAATTATTGGGAAAACCGAGACACATAATATTTTACGGAGTCAACAACTTTACCCATTTCATCTTCAAAAAGTACAGGGTGTTTTACCCGACGATCCCGAGGCAAGACTTGTTTTTTGTAGATGGTTATGTGAAATGAATAACATAAATGTGGATTTTATAAGAGCGATTCTGTTTACTTGCGAAGCCACGTTTACGAGAAACGGCATGACAAATATCCATAACGCACACATATGGGCGGAAGGGAATCCTAGGGCCATAGTTGAGACACATCATCAAGTAAATTTTAAAGTCAATGTGTGGGCAGGTGTTGTGGATAACTTTCTTTTAGGACCTGTCATTTTACCAGGTAATTTGACTGGTGATTCATTTCTGTTGTTTCTACAAGAAATATCCCCGATTTGCTTGATGATTTGCCTCTAAATTTAAGGCAAAATCTTTGGTTTCAACTCGACGGTGCTCCGGCTCATTTTGCTATAAATGTTAGGAACTATTTACATCAAGTATTTCCTAATCGTTGGATTCGTCGGGGTCGAGATGCTCCTGTTCCGTGGCCACCCCGTTCGCCTTTGGATTTTTCAGTCTGGGGATGTATGAAAGACTTTGTGTATATGGTTCCGATTTTAAACGAGGATCATTTAAGAGAAAGAATCATTGCAGCTGGAGAGCATTTCAGGTTGAAACCAAATATTTTTCAAAGCATTAGATTTTCTTTAATAAAGAGGGCTCGTATGTGTATACAAATGAATGGAGGTCACGTAGAACAAATAATTTAGGGCCATTATTCTATGATTTTTATTATAATAAGTAATTTAGCATTAATTTAGAAAAAATATTTTACGTTTATTTTGTTAACTCGTTAAAATGTATCTAGATTTTAAAATTAAGATATCTAATAAACGGATTCTCAGGCCGACATTTACTAAGAATACTTTTTTTACAAGAAACGATTGGATAATTAGAATTTTTTACTATAACTTTATTATACAGGGATACAAAAAAGTTTTGGTATTTTTAACACATGCAATATACCGCAGGTGGCGCCCTCTGAAAGGTATAGCGAATCCGTGAACGGATTTCAATTTCTCGTTCCAAAAAACCCTCTCACACCAAATTTTAATTTAATATCTTATGAAACACTCGACTTACTTAAAAAAAAAACGATTTTATATTTCTCATTATGACGCCCTGTATATTGAATACCGAGCGCCCAATTAAAAAATGGCATAACGAAAGTCGCATTACTTTGGTCCACCCCATATGTGGCCGGCGGATTGGCCTCCTTTTTCCGGACACCCTGTATAACCACGCAGTAACCTTATGTAACAGTAAGGAATCCCTGCAAGAGAAAATACATACATACAAACATAGCTAGGGATCTTTAGCAGAACGGATACAGTGAGAGAATGGTAAAGAAAACAATAGAAAAATATAAAAATAAGACAAAAAAACTCAAAACAATTTGAACTAGATTCCACATAACCAAATATTTCTGACAATTTCATACGAGTATATTAAAAGAACTTCGAATCCGCAGAATCGCTAATAAGTATATTATTAAAAAACCTTTAAATCCCAAACCACTCTAAGAAAATTCCCCCTAAGAAAAACCGGGGCAACAATTTTTTAATGACTGTATCTACAAATTTCCGGTGAAGGGTGAGTTAACATGTAAACAAAAGACACTGGAAGTTAAACTAAAAACCAAAAAACATAGAAAGGGGGTGAAATTGGGGTTTGGGGTTTAACAAAAAAAAAATTTGGGAAAAAAAAAAAAAGGTTTTTAAAGAAAAATTCACCCCAAACCCCGGAAACCGGGCCTTTTAATTCCAAAAAAATTAAAAAAAAAATAAAAAGGGAAAAAAAATGGGAATTTATTTTACTGTTATTGGAATAAATTGTTATTTTACCAAAATCGTGGTATTATTAAATTTTATTGTTGTTTTATAAATTTTAAATTCGGGGGGTTTATTACTTTTTCGCCCTAGGGTGTTAAAGTGCAATTTTTTGCCCCCCAAAAGGAAGCGTAAGTTTATTTTTTGCCCGGTCGTACAAACATATTTTTAAATTCCTGAGGTGAGGAGGAGGGGAAATTTTTCGCTTTCCCCTCCCTTACCTACGCCAGAGTGCGAACAATTAAAGGTTTTTATCTGTAACTGGGATTACTTAACATTATACTTTAATTAATCCACCTTTTACGATATGATACAGCGCGATTAATAAGGTAAATAAAAAAAAGCAATTGAAGCGGTAAGTACACCAGTTGCATCACGGCAACCATAGCTGTGGGCGATAATACATTTTTTTTTCGACATCCTGTCTTTTGAAGACTTTTCCGATATTTCAAGGCAGTACACCAAACTATCTGCATACTCCTCCCCTGTAATTACACTTAAGTATACTTAAATTGTTAAAATACATTTTTAATGAATAATATTCCCTGATAAGTATTAAAGCTGCCTTTGTATAAAATATTTTTGCTAAATTGAAAACGGGGCTTTTTATAACCAAGAAAACCGGGGGGAAACTTTTTTTTTTTTAAAGGCAATGCGATTTGCAATTTAAATGGCTGTTATTTCCCCTTTTTTGCAGTTATGTAAATAGAATTTTAAAATTTGTCGATATTTTTAGCGAGCTAATATGTTGCTTGTTTCTGTATTTTAAATATCGGAGTCATCAGGTTTACATTTAAATTTCC